>QKMV01003450.1:0-11439 GCA_003287335.1 Lednia tumana
CCCTATCATTCACCGACACCAATAGACCAGTGCCACAGGGCCAGTTGTCAATACAGTGCGTCGTTAAACACCACTATTAAATAATAAAAAAAAGAAATCGAGCTGTATGCAGATCAAATCGATTAGGATATAAGTGATTGTAACTTTTGAGCCTTGTTAGATCTAGCTTAAATTATCTCCAATCTTTACTAATTCGAAGTTCAGCCCAGAGTTCAAATAGCCTAGGTAACACAACCCCCACCCCCATCAAAAAACAAAAATCAACCAACACCTTGATCTATGCTGTAGATAGTTGTTGTATCCAAGCAATATCCATAAAATGCACTTGCAGTATTCAGTTCACTATAGGCTAGCAAAGCATTGTGTTATTTGTATTTATTTCGAGACAGACTGGTTGACCTAATTGTAACATTTCCGCGACATTTTTCACACTATCTCTGAATAAAAGAAAACAACAATATGAAAATGAAGCCTATTCTTGCAAATATTATCCACAGAAATCGCATGTAAATCACAACGGCAACACGACCATCAAAATTCTAATCACTCGCCAGCTCGATGAAATTCCATTCCGCCGGCTATTTAAGTAGGTCATTGTGCCAGGACTGTGACTGCCACCTTGCCAGCGTTGTCTGGAGTCTGGACCGCACTACAACCTTTTACAACTGCTGAAATCCGTAATCACTAATCGCTGCTGCATCTTCGTTTCCTCTCACTCCATTACGTATTATAATTACCGGTCCAAATGAGCGAGACCTACGCATTATAACAAGCACCAACAGAAATCTGAAATAGGTATTTTTTTCTTTTATCCCTTGAAGACAACACACGCGATCATACATCTGTCTATTTTTCTTGATATAATGAGACACTTGTAGACTGATAACCCCCGGGCGAAATCAAATATTACATTTATTGAATCGATCATATTGTCTCAGACTAACTGTTTTTTTAATGACATTTCGGGTACTGGAAGGATAGCTGTGTCTTGCGTGAGGATTGAAGAGAGGATTGAGGGGTTACGAGGAGAGGTAAAGGACGTAAAGAACTACATGACACGCTTTCATTAGAAGAGGAACTCGTGGTGAGATTGGTTGTGTGATCTTCTTTATGAGAAGCTGTTGTCTGCAGTAAATCAAGGTTGGCAATGCAGTTTTTTTCCGGTGTGCCGAATATGTTGTTTATCTATTATTGCTTTTTTTTTGGCTATAAATGACTTACATGTAATATTTATATTACATTCTTGACTAGTGTAAGATGCTAGAAACGAAAGCATCGTGTAAAGTTCGTACACCAGATTTATGATAGAAACTCGTGTCTACGTTTTTTTCTCCTTTACTAAAAAGGCACAATAGTTCTGTTTTTCCTGAAGCAAATGTACTTCAATTTTTGAACACATTTAAGTGTATCAAATTTGTGCGTGTATGAAGTTCCTTTAGAAATGCGTAATGGTGAGTAAGTACCTGCGTTTATTGCGCAATGAGAATTGGATTGCGGCAAGGAAGGATGAAAATCTTGGCCGTGGCCGTGACCGTGATAGTAGCAGACGTCACTAACGGAACTACCTGTTGGAATGTAACATTGACCATTGCACACGGCTCTCTTGCCTAGTCAAAAGTCTGTTGCCCTCATTCAGGATAATTTCAGCTGAAGTTCGGGTTACGTATCTTAATGCTTTTCTGATGTTTAGCTTTGCAAGAAATCGATTCATTTTTCATTTCGGTTCGTCTTAATTGTTCTCTCGTTTTCACCCCTTGAACGTTGTTTGTTCAATTGCGAGATGAAAAAGAGATTGGTGCGGATTAGATTTGGGATTTGGGAGATAGGTGGATTGTGGACTGAGTTACCCAGGCCGGAAATAGGTGCGGCGTTTGTGAAACCTTTTCAATCACCTTCACCAACAGGGATCGTCTACGGGCCAGTCTGATGTCTATGAGTCAATGACCCATTCGATAATTATTAAGTAATTATCCATTATCTCGTTATTCTGCAACTTACACGAAAGTTTTCGCGATGTTTTACGTAGAATTTGATGACAGATGCAATTGAGCCAGAAAGTTTTATTTTTAAACTTTGTCAAATACAAAATATTATTTTTTGCAGTTACATGTTACAGCATTGAATGACACTCAAATCATGCATTCAAATTACATAATTAGATGACCTAGTTGACGCTTTCTCTGCCCTACAAAGGTTAAGGTGTTAATGCTATCAATGTTCTCATCAATTCTTTTATTCTAAAAGTACCCACGGATACCGAAAAGACTACCCGGGGTTGACCCCGTCCTGAGCCCCCCCCCCCCTCCCTCTCTAACACCACGATCCAATTGAGTAGCAAGATTTAATGCTCTATTTCGAACAACCATTTACATATATAGCAGAAATTATTCATGGGGATGTATTATATTCCTACAGATTTACATGTATAACATGTCCTTTAATGACATGTGGACATAGGTCATTGTTTTTTTCAAGATAGGTTAGGAGTTTAAAGGTTCATAATAATTATTCATAAGTGTAAATTCCAGATAGTTAGAATAGATAGAGTTGATGTTTTAAAACATCTTTGTTTTAAAACACTCGACGTACAAAAACCAAACATGTACTATGCACAAAGTTTACATGCTATTTAAACCTTTGCTCCATGCATATCCCGTCATATTGTGTTCATTTCTCAGACGGGGCAGTTGGTAATAACTTTGAATTTTATTTTACTTACAGGATAGCTAACATGAGTGCCTGGCCTTCAAATGTGGGCATACTTGCCATCGAACTCGTGTGTCCGAAGCAATTTGTGTGTCAGAGCGAGTTGGAAATATTCGACAATGTCCCAGCGGGAAAATATACGATTGGACTCGGTCAAGACAAGATGGGGTTCTGTACAGACCGTGAAGACATAAACTCTCTCTGCCTTACTGTCGTCGAACGGCTCATCGAAAGACAACCATTCGGTATTAAAGAAGAATTATTTAACATACTAGGAAAAGCTGTGATGCACACATTGATGAGCAAGGGCTTGTGTGAACTTCAGTTTTAGACTTTCAAATTATTTCTTGGAGTATTTACTGCTATTTCACATTTTCGTCATTCAAATTGTTTGACAGATCGAATCGAACAAATTGCTTCTACAGCTCAAACTTCAGCTTCCTTAATAATTTTCATCACACCACTTAGGAATGCAATTACAGAAGATTTTGATCTGTTGTTGCAAGAATACACTTTCCATTAGAAAAGTCCTCCAACCTAATCTTACAGGACTTTTCCAATTTAATTTTTTTTTGAAACCTAGAGGAGCGATTTTCTCCACAAACCTTAGAGTTCTGCAGCAGTTTGCAGCAGTTGCTGCAGCAGTTTGCAGGGATTGTAAAAATTTCAAGCCGATCAGCCCCATGTTAATCTTGCAGGACTTCTAAACAATAATTATTTTCTTAAAAAAGCTATTGGATCAATCTTCTCCTAAATCTAAACAGTTCTATTCTCGAATATTTTTTGTGGATGCTAGAAATTTTAAGTCAATCAGAATTTATGTTCTGACAAAAAACAAACATAAAATAAGGTTCCATATGAGCTGAGTGCAGACGCTGCGCTCGCTCGGTTAATTAATTAGTAAAATTTAGCTTCTAGATGCTTACTGCTTCTTAGATGAGATGGTATGAAGAGCACATCAACCAGATAGTGTTTTGGGCAAGAAAATTGAACAAGGCTCCGCTATTTCACTTTCACTGTGCGGATTTGTATGCCAAATAGTGCTAGATAGTCAAAAAAACTGTTGGTAAATGGGTTTAATTGCCAAGAACCCTAACAAACCAACTCCCAATGTTTCGCGAACTATTTTTTAAGCTTCCTTAGGGCAAATGAAGGAAGCTTACAATATAGTTTGCAAAACATTGGGAGTTTGTTTGTTTGAAGTTCTTGGCAGTTAAACCCATTCACTAACAGTTTTTTTGAAAACTTGTGCTGTGTTTAGGAAGAAGACATGGGTCTTAAGAAATTAATAGTGGTAGTAAGTCATGCTGGGTCAGCCCTATTCCCTGGTATTTATTCTCGATTCTCCGGTGCTGAAATCTTGCATCTCACATTATTTGTGTCACATCGGTGACGCAGGCCTGGAGCTCTGATTGATTTAATTTAATGGTCATGTTGCTACCAGGTCTGGCTTGAAACCAAGCATTAATTTCTTATTGTTGCATGTTCATCTTGTGTAGATATTTATTTTTATATTTTGTCAATTTCATAGGCTATGAAAAAATCGGACGCTTAGAAGTTGGAACTGAGACTATCTTAGATAAATCTAAAAGTGTCAAGACTGTTCTTATGCAGCTTTTCGAGGAGAGCGGCAACACAGATGTTGAAGGAATTGACACGACCAATGCCTGCTACGGAGGAACTGCGGCACTTTTCAATGCACTCGCGTGGGTAGAATCGAGCGCATGGGACGGTAGGTACAGTGTTTTCAACTGTTAAATAGTTAACTTAATTTTAAGAGTGATAATAGTTGTAAAAGACTAAAAGACTATGAATATATGAAAGGAGAAAAGAGGAGTCGTGCGCAATTTATTGAGATGTAAAAGTAAGTCGATCAATAGCTCCAACACTTTCTGAGTCCGGCGTGGAAAGTGTAGAGCTACATAAAAAACGATTTTTTGAAAAAAGTTTTAATCCTCTTAAGTACATACGGCTCTTTTAAGACATTGTCAGCCATAGGAGCAGAGGGAAACCAGTACCATTCAGAGTGCACTAATTATGACGATCTTAAAAATGTTTATTGCTTTCTATTGGCTGAGATCTGAAAGTTTAGTATTGACAGCTGAAAGGAGCTAATAGCTATATGCTGACTTTCAAAAATTCTCTATTTTAAGACCTGGTTTTTCATAAGTGGAGTCAAATAAAGTATCGCTGTTTACGCCTTCACTTTTAGCGTTATGATTTGCGTTGAAGCATGGCTTGCTCTCGTGAGAATCGCACCGCATATTCGTATGCTTCTCGCCTGAGCCAGTCCGGGTGGGAACAGGTTGCGATCTCGTGCCGAAGTTTAAAACTTATTAGCAGTAACATTGAAGTGCATTGTGAACCCGAAAATCCCGTAGCTTTTGCACAAACGCCTTAAAATGCGTGCGTTGTTTTTCGGTTCACAAAACAGCGAATTAATGTAATCTTGGAAAGATTGCCTTTCTTTAACGGACTGTTCAATACTTACTAGGGGTGACACAGAGCCACTGAAGTGTAATTAATCCTTTGCCGTAACCGGTCTTTTTGTAGCTCCCTAAACGAACAGAACAGACTCCCTTACGCATTTGGAAATCCGACTACCCTAAAAATTAAACAAAAAATATTGAAAAATCTTAGGAGGATTTAAAATTTTAAAATATAATGAAGATTAGGAAGAGTAAGCAAAAGAGTTGTAGATAAAAGTGTGACTTGGGTCTTACGGCAGGAGTTTTTTCACTATCATGTGCAAAGCCGAGATACTGAATATATTGAGTAACATATAACAAACAAAAAAAACAATTTTAAAAAAGGGCTTTGAAAGAGGACTGCGTTACACTTTTATCTAAAATCTCTTGCTTACTATCGTAGGTTATCTTGGAAGGTTGTGTGAGCTTGAATAGAAACTTGGTTCGCGGTTGTCTTCCCATGCGGCTCGCCAGGTTAAAGCATCTAAGGGGATACACTGAGGTAGGACGGAGCCTAAAGCGTAGTGTTTCATGTGGTTGTGTTTCTAGGTCGGTTGGCTCTGGTGGTTGCGGGCGACATTGCAGTGTATGCGCTAGGAAGCGCAAGGCCCACTGGCGGTGCAGGCGCTATTGCTATGCTGGTCGGACCAAACGCTCCACTAATAATAGACAGAGGTAAGAAAAACCTAGTATTGCCATTCGTCACTAACTCATTACTCGTTAGCTTTAAGTTTCATCAGGCTGGTATTGTACACACATGAACTCTTCAATTCATGTCCCAGTTATTTTTAAAAATCAAATGTGAATTATCTTTTTGTTCGAATAAGAACGAATATGCTACAAAGAAGTATCATGCTTTTGGGGCTAAATCTATACAGGTTACAAATCGTCCTGCTTGCTCTGTGGCACCAGCGAGTCATAAAGGTTCGAGCCCTGAGCCACAAGCTGGAGTGGTTTGCTTATAGTATGCACTTGCATCACATTTATTACGTATCAGCACCATTCACCAACTCTCACACACAAACTGTCCTGTCTTAGTATCACAATGCAGCCCCAATCATTTTCAAACCTCTTTTCATTTATGGTTCTCTTTGATCTCCCTTTCTGCTTCCCTCTCCATCAACTCTTTATTTTCTTACCCTCTCCCTCCATTGCCTTCTTAACAATCCCCCCCTGTGCAACTTTCTCATCTCTTCAATCATCGACAATCTCCTACTGAAAAAGGCTGGAGCCGAAACGTTTAAAGGTGTAAAAAATACGTAGGTAATTTTATATTTCTATCAGACTTCATGATATTTTAAAAGATTTTACATGAAAATGGGAAATCCACAAAAAAGTTTTTGCCATTGAACAAAGTACCTAGTATCACGGAGCGCGGCTCGTGTGTTGTAGGTGGCCTATTGCGACTGCCGCTCAGTCAGTCGATGTGTTTTGACATTTATTCAGTGGCAGATTGACCAGTTGGCAAGGTGGCCATGGCCTACAGCCATAGGGTCTTGAGGGGCCAAGAGTTTTTTCCATTTTTCTGTTAGCCCTATTAAATTATACAATTTGAAGAATATTAAAATCACTTCAAAAATACCTGCTTACTCGAGGGTTCGAACCCCGGGTCTTTTGCTTTCATGGAAACTACTCTAACCACTGAGCTAAGCAAGGTACAATACTAAGCAAGCTAATACTAGCCGTGTAATTGGCTTTTAATTTGTTATCCTTGTCAAATTATACAATCGGTTTAAGCTTATTGCCAGACAAATCTAAATAATATAAAGCTAACTTATTCCACTTCCAAGCTTTGCATTTTATTTATTCCAGAGCAAGATTGTTGGGCCTGATACAATCTAATTTCGAACAGATTGTATTGCCACTGGAGCTGAACACGTGTGCCTCATACCAGCTGTAATGGCATGGGAAGTGGATTAGAAATGCGGTGGCAGATTTGAGCAGGGCAGAGTCCAAATTAATATTGGAAGTATTTCTAGACCTACTACCCTAGTACTTGCCCGATGGGCTGTGCCCCAAAATTTTGGCTTCGCCTTGTAACTTTAGCTTCTCCACGAAATTTTTGATTCGCCACAAAATTTGTTCTTCTTCTTTACTTTGGGCTTTGACATTCTTGGCTTTGCCTTTGAATTTGGCCTCCCCTCTTAAATTTGCGGTTCATGGTTTTATTTGGGAAATCGACTATCATGACCATGCCTAAAAACTTGGACCTTGTCTTAAAGAGCAGAAAGGTAATTTTTGTTGAATTAACTTTTATTTTCCCCGACGGGCGGGATCAAACTTCAGCCCCATGGGCTTCGCCTCAAAATGTGGGCTTGGTCTTGGAATCTGAGCTTGGCTCTGGTGTGGGCTTGGTTCTCATTAACAGTACTCCGTTTATACCCGAAACGCCAGACCACGTTTTGGTATCGCCACGGAATTGTTCCATTTAGCCAGCAGTTGTTTTCAAACATTGGCGTTTTCAAAATTGACCTGCGAGGTATAAGAGTTAGTTCAGAAACAAACACCATGCCAAGCCAACCTGAAATTTTAGAAAAATTTGGATTCCTCTCTGGCGTCCCAAACCGCAGAAATTCATACCTTTCTGAACTAGAACGTTCAGAACGTAAAATGTTCTGTATGAACGTTCAACTTCTGTCATTAATTAGGTAAAAATCTCAATTTTATCAAAACCCTCGAAAAAGGGCCCATGTTTGGTCGTGCAGGGTTGAGACCTCGACGTTGAGTCAAGTTGGCAAGTGTTGCCATTTATAAAAAATTTCAAAAATCTAACTAAAATGGTGTGGAAATGTGTAAAGAACAAAATCTCTTGCTGAAAATTACGGATCAATAAGGAGGGGGGATTCATTTTGAATTTAAATCACCATTTATATCTGGACATTGATCAATTAAGTTCTGAAAAGATGCATTGTTAATTGTTATGATTCTTTTTGCTGGACAAAACACTAATATTCTCATTACTAATTGGCTTTTCAAGGTGCCCGAGCGACGCATATGCGCCATGTGTACGACTTCTACAAGCCAAACCTGTCTTCCGAATACCCAACAGTCGATGGGAAACTATCTATCCAGTGCTATCTCAGTGCACTCGATAAGTGCTATCAACTATACTGCAAGAAAGTCAACGAGCTGAGCCCTCTAAAATCAGGTCATTTTAATCAGTATCCAGCTTTGAAGGTGGAATGAGACGGTCGGTTCTGGAGTAATGAGATCAAAGTACACTGCTTATCGGAGAGGCCAAATAGTCTCCACTAAAATGACAGCCCAACATTTTAGTGACGAATTTATATAGAATTTTATTCGAGTAATAGGGAATTTGGAAAAACTTGAAGTCTCTGTTCCCAGTTCCCTAATTTCCATCGAATAATTGAGTAAAGTGTAGATGCTTAGCATTTGTTTTACTTGCTCCCGATTTAAATTTTAATTCTTATCCATTGTAAATGTACACCAACTTACATTTATTTCCATAGGTTCATCTGGGAATGTAACATTGGAACATTTTGATGCAATACTTTTCCATTCTCCATACTGCAAGTTGGTCCAAAAGTCGCTTGCACGTTTACTTCTCAACGATTTCGTGCAAACGTCAGATGCGAATACGAGCAAATACCCAGGCCTCGAGCAATATAGGTAAGAGATTGTTCGTCGCTATCACTTCTTTCGCCTGAACTACTGGAAATAAAGACTCTACGCCAATTTTCTTTCTGTTGTATAGAAACACCAAACTGGAGGATACTTACTTTGACCGTGACGTTGAAAAAGTTGCTATGTTGTTAAGTAAAGAGATTTTTGAAGCAAAGACAAAACCTTCTCTTTATCTTGCTAACCAATTGGGTAATATGTACACACCATCGCTGTACGGTGGTTTGATTTCGTGGCTCATAAGTAAGACGGCATCGGAAATGGCAGGCAAACGCCTCGGATTGTTTTCGTACGGATCGGGTTTTGCTTCCTCCATGTATTCGTTACACATCGCTAATGAATGTGGGCCCGGTTCGCCTCTGGCGAAGCTAGTTGATAGCCTGGCAGGCACCAAGAACACACTAGAGCTTCGCACCAAGTATTCTCCAGAAGACTTCTCGCAAATTATGGAGGCACGAGAGAAGAGCCATCATCTGGGTAAGCATTTTTCTTAACCTACCGAGTTTCTTCATGCTTAAAGACGCTGTTATTCTAGGTATTTTCCGTCACATCTCAAGGTTTTACAAAAAAAAAATACAGATCAAACCAGCTTAGTTATCAATCGGAAGTCTTGGAGGCTAGATTTTAATTACACAACTAATTTTAATTATCTCATTAACAGTGATATGTCTCTTTTTGTCTTCAATTAATCAAAAGAAGGGTTAAAGTTCAATTGTTTAATCAAAAGGTTTAATCAAGGTTCAATCATATGCTCCTAGGTAGTTCATAGATCAAGTATGTTGTCCAGTAAAAATTCATGAAATTCATAAAAATTAGCTCAACAAGAGGTCTCCGAGATCCCGATTTTCCCAGCTAAATGGTGGGACTGTTTATTTACATCAGGTAATGGCGATCTCTCTACCAATTCTGTTTATCTCGAAACCATTGAACAATCTTTGAATGGCTTGAATGCTGACCGATATTAATTTCGCTTTAAAATTGTTTGGTTGGTCGGTGACTCGAGCCGCAGCCTCCGAATTTCGCGTCCGTTACCCTAGATCTCTAAAGTGAAATTAAAGAATATGAGGAGATCTCGTAGAGTTGTGAACCTAGGAAGCTCTTGCAGTTATCCCAGAGATACAAGATTTCGTTGATGGCTGTCATTCGTCATTGCGTATATTCAAAATGAGTGTTTCCGCATAAATTTGTGATGAATATTATTTGGAGATATCGCAAATATAAACTAGGATCCAGCATGTTCGGTATTTGAGCTGCGTAGCCGTGTGTAAACTATAAAAAATGTGTCCAGCTCAGTGTTCGCCAAACTTTCGGCATCTGCGGACTTTTAATCAGTATTCGGCAGTTGGCACGTGCAACATTTTCGTAAATACATTATTTCAGTGCAAGTAAGTCACTGAAAAAAAATAGTAATTGTATGTAATGGCTTCTTAGCAGTGAGGGCAGTGATGTTTTTGTATACTTTCACAAGGTCTGAGTAGGGCTCAGTAACAGATTCAACCGTACCTTGCTGCAACTTAGTACACTTTATTTATGCTGAATTGGAAAATCCTTGTTCTTGGCAGCCTGTCAGATTCTTATGGGTATCCACAAGACTACTTTCAGCTCTCGTGCTCCGTCCGACAATATAAACTATAAATTGAGCGACGGACTTTTCAGAATACTGCTAATACCTAGTTTACCATTCACTTGAAATCTTAGAAATGCTTTTTACTTGTAATACCTATTAATTAGCACAAACATTTGATCAAATGTGTGAAATGTATGTGATCAAAATTATTTGGATGTTTTTTCCTCAGAAACCAGATTTTGTGGAACACGGCTCTAGCTGGGTGGTCAATATGAGTCATGATCACATTGATTTGTCTGGTCACAAGCGAAGAAAATGACGTAGTTTCTGTTTCCAGCTCCGTACCAGCCAACATTTGATGTCACCCGGTTATTTCCTGGCATCTGGTTCCTCGACAGTGTGGACGAGAAACATCGCCGTTTCTACAAAAAAAGCTCGATCCCAACAGAACACGTCTGGGAAAATTCAAGTGCCTTAAATCATAAGTAGTTTCGCAAGCCACAGGTACCTGTTCAACAAAATTTGTTAGAAAACTCGTAGATTTTATACACTTTTTTTTTAACTAAATCTTTCTTTTTGTGGTGGTATTTTAAAACTTTTTTTGTATTGCTGCAAAGCGGTGTTATACAGATTTTTATATCCTTCAGATTTAACCATTTGTTTCGATGACTTTTTTTGTCTTCTAGCTATGTATAATGAAAAATCATCTGGTTAAATCTTAATGGTACAAAAAAATAGGTCAATTCTTTCACTTAAGTATTAAATTTTGGTATTCCATTGGTTCTTTACAATTGTACCAAATTGACATACCAAAATGTTCACACATAGATATACAGTGTGGTACAAACCCCAATAATTGGATCTCAAGTTTGGGATAGATATTTGCATGTTAGGTATTTACTAATTGTTTTTATGTTCTTGAGTATGTCCTCTAAGCCCGGTGCAGAGTTAAGTGAATAGCTTTTAATTCTACTGTTAAGTTTGATGAAGTTTGAAGTGAATTTTTGTGTGTGAGTGTGCATCGAAGATACTAATATTAGTTCCCATTAATTTACT
>QKMV01003451.1:0-11437 GCA_003287335.1 Lednia tumana
AATATATAAAAAATTAACATACATATACGTACAGGTAACATATGAACCAGATCATGGCCTTAGCTTTATTAGCTCAGCATCCAACGAAGGGCCAGCATCTGTGTGACCGTACAACACAGAGAAGGATCGACGGAGCTTTCCGAGCGAGAGCACCAGGCTCCAAGCCAAAGACCGATCTCGATCCATGATGAAACTTGGGCCGCTGGCCAAACGACGATCAGATTGTGAGGAGGAGAAACGTCAGGTCAGGATTACGTTCAACATTACCACGATACACCGACAGGGCGACATTGGGAAACATATCGTTTAGCGCAGCTCGCAACCGCTGGCGCATTTAAATATCTATTCAAGTTTCACTTAATTTCAATCGTAAAGGAATGATTTCTCTGACTCGTCTCGCGACTGGAAACATCCGTCGACCGAACGCAGACAGCCCATCGGCCACGGCAAAGTGTGCCAATCAGGCTCCCTTACAGGGTGGCTCGGTCGTGACTTTGTACGGCACAAAGTCATCGGAATCTAGACCGACCAGCGTGTCACGGCATTCGATGCCTGGCTCCCCGGCGTTGTTTCGGCACGACTGCATGGCATGGCTGGCCGAGCTAGCTAGTCATGTGGTTGGGCCCAAAGTTGAACACGTTCGCAGGCTGTGTTCCCGCCGGCTTCGGGGGCAGCTTGGGCGTGAAGTTGCCCCCACTGCGGCTGGCTTGGTGGCCAGCCTGGTGGGCAACTTGGTGGGCAGCCGCAGAGCTATCGGGCATCGAAACGCAGGCCCTGTGGTTTGCCAGCGGCGAGTACGGAGCTGAAACAAGACAAGCGTTTCAAGAATATTAAAATCACTTCGAAAATATCTACCTACTCATCATGTAAATGGCTGTAAGTGTGTAAATACTAGCCGTAATGTGGCTGTAATGTGTAAATACCAGCCGTGTAAATGGCTTTAAATTTATAATACTTGTCAAGACAAGTGTTATTGTTATTATTGGTATTGTTTAAAGATCTCTTACACTGACAAGGATAACAAATTTGAAGCCAAATACACGGCTAGTATTAATTTGAAGAATATTAAAATCACTTCAAATCTCTGAAACTAATAAGTGTTCTATTATCTTTCAGCTGAAGACACATGTTAAAAAATTACTGAAATGTACGGGAAAAGTTTTCATTATTTGGGACTCCGCGATTCAATCATTTCAATGTGTGGTGGTCTTCTAGAGCTTGTTTCAAAGTTTCATTAAAAATAATGAAAATATTTTTTTAACAGAAGAGGCATCCAGGACTAACTTAAAAGTGTATAATATGAGCCACTGAGAAATTAATTTTCTTTGCATCAGGCACGAGGGGCAACCTTTGAAGCTGCAGACCAAAGTCATTCAGACCAAATCATTCTGATCACCGACAAGAGGCTGTACGTCAGTGAGAAAGTTTAATTAAAAATCGGAACGATTTCTTCCAAAAACGACTATTTAATGGAGAACCAATCCGAAATGTCAGCTCATTTCATGTCACCACATGCCACCATTCCAGTTACTAAAACGCGGTTCACTCGAGCTAGCTAGCGAAATACGCGACCGACCAAATAATCCAATACTATAACCTCAAACAGGTCAGTCACAAAAAGGACCCAGCCTCGGAACTACGGAACTCTCCTTGTTGCGACTTACATTTTTAAAATGAGTATTGTACATCACTAACTCTACCATAGTTTCATGGTACTAAAAGTTCTCGTTATCGAGAACAAATCCCAAGGAACCCCCAGAGTTTGCCACCAACAGAAGGGATGTCCCGTAGGGACATCCCGTAGGGATGTCTCGTAGAAGGGACATACACACAAATGCTCACAAGCTGATGTTTGTCACTAAGTGCCCTACACCCTACACTTCTTTTGAACACACTTTTCCCCTAGGGGTGCTGGTGATGACCAATAACACAGGAAGGTCAGTCATTTTGTGACTGGTGTAATGCAGTAACATCTCTGAACATTTGAATAACATTTGAACAATTGAACAAACTACCAGCTAGTCTAGCCCTTTCACTGCTACCAGCTTCTTAACGTTTTCTGGGAGTTCACTGCCAAGTCTTCTTTTGAATTTATCAACACTTCAGATCTCAGCGATGGCTCTGAACGCACACATATTTTGGTGGCGAATGATATGAAACAAATTTCAGCTGCTAGACGACTGGTAAGTGACATTTCAATCAGTTTTGAAATCTACTTCTTTGTTTTGGCTAAAAATACCCAGTGCAGCAGGCTATTTGAACCAGCAGAAACTCAGCAGTTAAAGGGTTAAAAGAACAAACACAGATGATAGTCCCTTCAAGGCAGAATTGGTTGCTTGCGTGAAAACGTTACTTGTATAAAACTCAAGTATTTTACATCTAAAACTAAGCGTCATTTTTTTTCTGTTGATTGATTTGGTTTTGTTTGAGTTGGTCACACTGATTAGGCACCCAGGCCTCCCTATTCCTAGGCCCTAGGAGACTGGGAAACTAGGAAGATAATGAAAAAAACGCCTCTTCTGTTGCTAATCAAAGCTGACAGAATCGAACATGTAGGGTTCCGTTCAATGCCTGCCAGACATAGAGTTCAAATCTAACTGGTTTCAACGGCTATCTCAGTAATTAAGACAAGTGTATTACTCTTGTTAACAAATTCTTAGAGCAAGCGAGCGAAGCGTCTTCCATTAAACTCTTATGGTACAAAAGTTTTCTTTTCTGGTTTCTTTGATGGCGCTACACAGGCCAGACGGAACGTCCGATCAAACTGACATTTTTTGTGATCTGGCCGTAAACTAACTTAGATCTGTATAGTTTTTCAATCGGTTCAGAAGTTTTTTCATAAAAATGTTTTAAAATCGCAACAATCCCGTAAGATTTACACGGGGAAGCTTAAATAATAGAAATTGTTTACATAGCTACTACCAAACAAAGCCTCTCTTTTTATTTCCGAATTTGATAAAATAAACGTTGCCACCGTTAATTTAAAAAATCCGATCGGCCCCACGATATTTTGTGTTCGAAAAGTCGCCACAAGCTCGTTCCAAGCGACACACAGCTTGCAGAGCGTTTTCCTAGTTTGATATAAATAACTGATTAGCTTCAGTCTTCTATCTCAAGGACTCAAGCCTGAAAACCATGGCTTATATTCCAACCTTCACTTAAAACCCGGTGAAATGGACTACATGTTTTTGCAATGGGGTATACTTTTTCATGCTTACTTCTCGGTCTCTTACCAAAAGATTGAAGTGCTTTACACCCCTCCCCCCCTCCCAATCCACAAAGTATTCTTCACCCCTGGTCTTGTAATCATAATCACTGTTTATGATGCTGTAATTAATGGCTGTAAATATGCCTTGTGTTTACTGCACACAACTCATCTTTGGTTTATCATGCAGTCAACAAGGCCAGCTCTGTTAATGCGAACAACACCAGACTCCTACCATTACTGAAGGGGAGGGGGGGGGGAGATTAATAGAGGATACGCCGAGGACACATTTTCTATTGTTTGAGGTGAATCGCAGGAAACCCAGTGTCGAACAGACTATTTTGTCGTAACCCCAATATTTCCAAACTGATTTTACCATGTCAGGCAACAATTAAGCCACAAACGACATGTGTACGATATTTGCGCTGGGACTTTGAATTTTGAGTAATAAATGCGGACAAGCGGTTGATGGGGGACGATGGATCGTGCAGCCAGCCACTGTAGTACGTACTGTATTAAACGTGACGTATCATACACACGTATCATACTTTCATACTTTCGAATAATATATATTTGAAACACGGCCTATTTCAATTTGTTATACCAACCTAGCCAGCCATGCTTCCAAGCAAAGTTAAAATCGCACGAGACAGCCTGACACTCACGGTGTGAATTTCAATCTCTGAGAATGTGTTATAAAATTGTGATACATTCAACAACAATAAACTACCTCTCTTCCACCGACCAATTGAGGCGCTGGGTGAAAGAAGGGCGTAACACAATCTAGGCCCTTTTTCCGGAGATTGGCTTTTACTATTCAGAAAGACGTAATACATGCGATGAGCTATTGCAACTTTCTGCATGTGTACTTTTGTGTTCTGTATTTAGGAAAAAATTGAGACAAATTACATTAAATTGTGGCCATATTTCATTTGTTTTTCCCATTTATGTCAAAACTACATTTTTCAAATTACGACCTTTTTCCACCCATGTCCTCAATTGATGTTTCTTTCCTTGGATGAACTCTGTTTCGCTGAATAAATGATAAATGCTACCGATGACAGTAGTGCATGCGTGCTGGTGGCTTACCTGGAGAGCACTGCGCCACCAGCTGGGCGATCTCCAGGTCGCTACAGTGGCGAGACCCTCTGGGTAGCGTGTCGCGCCGGGGAGGCAGTGGGGGCGGTGAGGCATCTCGCGGTGGAAGCAGGGGGGCGTCGGGGGCCTGCCGCGACTGCTGCAGGCTGCTTGCGTCCGACAGCGAACCTAACACGACAAAACGTACTTTCGTGATTACCAACATCCATGATTACGTTGCACAAAATGAAAACATTGACACGAACGGATGTACAGACAAAGATATGGCATTGAAATTAGGAATCGTATACAATATAAGAAGAAAATAATAAGTAACTGATTGGTTGTGTGGTGTTTAACGACTCACTGTATTGTCAAATTGCCCTGTGGCACTGGTCTATTGACGTCAGTGAATGATAGGGTGATGATGAACCTAGCAGGGAAGAGGGGAAATCCGGTGCCGGCACGTAGCCTACTCCTGTTGACAAGCACCTGGGGGACAACAGCTTATTGTCCCTTCTGAACGACGATGCAACTCGAGCAGCATGGGATTCCTCCACTGATCCGTGCTGTCGAGATTGATATCAAGGGAAGTGAAGCTGCTGTACTAACTTCAAACCCTTCAACCTCTCTCCCAAACAGAAATGGACCTTGGTATGAATGGTCACCCATCCAACACTTGGTCCATTGCAATGTTGCTTAGCTTCGGTGATCTCACGAGAACTGGTCTATCCAACAGGCCAAACCGTTCGGTAGGAAACAATAATACAATACGATGGTAAGAGAATAATAATAATAATACCATGGAGCCTATATTGCCCAGAGGGCTGTTCTCCATTTCTTAAAGTTATCGCGCGGTAATTGATGGAATGACTTGGATTTTGTTACAACGAGCGAGTTATGATCTGGCATAGCTGCACGTTACCTATTATTCTCGAACCGAAAGTGGTAAGTTGGTTAACATATCACGGCTAGCCTTATCGTATGCCAGGAGCATGTGCAGGATTCATATTCCAGAAAAGTGGGGTGGCAGTTTAACCTCAAATGTGTTGAAATAAATAATTATGAACGGAAATCGCTTGCCAAAATATACAAGTCGTTATAAAAGTTGTGATTTATGATATTTTGAGATGTGGTTAAATATACTGACATTTTAAGGTAAATCTCATAAAAGATCAGGAAATTAAAATTCCTCAAATCTAGCTTCTTCCAAGATGTAAAAAAACTCTTCTACAAGTTTTTGCAGGATATTGACTTAAATGAATGATCTTGCAAGATCCTATAGAAAAGATCTTTCAGAACCTTAACCCCACAGAAAAGATGTAAGATTGTATGCTACTGCTGTGCAGGATCACTGATAAAAATACATTATATTCCATGATTCCAATGAAAGATTGTGAGAGATCTTGAACTATTGATAATTGAATTTTTCAATTTGATTATATACTTGATCTTGCAAGATCTTGAGTAAAAGGAGCGTTCCTGACATATCTATATATATATATACAAGATCATCAGAGATCTTGGCTAAGAATCCGAATGCAAGAATATAGAAGATCGTGCGAGACCTTGGCTAAAGCTGAAGGAAAGGCTTTCTAGGATCTCGTGAGATGTCAATGTGACACATTTCAATTGTAATTTATGGTCCATCTGCTACCCAATTACTAAATTTAGCTTTTGATATATTTTGGGCAGTAATTTACCTGCAATTTGCCAGTTATTTTTGCAAGTGTGATCTTTTGGTTCCTTCTTCTACCGAGTGAGGGAAAAAATAAAAGTGTCCATTTAATGACACCCTCATGTGTCGTAGCGTGTGTGATTTAAGAGCTCAAAGCTATTCAATAGAGATCAAGTTATCACGAACCGTATCGCCTACGACGAGGGTTTCAGCTCGTCTTCACTTATGACGAGCGTTAAGCTCAAATCAGGGCATACCCGGCGGTAACATTCCAACAGCAAAATCAGAATCTCCACGGTAACAGCGTCACACGACCCTGAATTGTAACCGACCGCTTGGTAACGTTTCGAGAGCAGCAACCCAGGAGGTGAACTGCAGGCTAGCGATACGACCACGACTCTGAACCAGAAAACTTTGTTTAGCGGCCATATTTCCCAGCATACAGCCGTCAGAATCGGTCACTGGTGCCTCCGAGGCTTGGTGCTGGCGAATATGCTCGCTAAACGAGCTCTTCTTGTTCAGATACGTGGTCATGCCGCTAGCCTGCAGTTTCAACTCCTGGGCATGAGAATTATGGCTCCATGGTATCATTACCAAGTAATCACAACACGAACATGTCTAGAGTAACTAGCAGGTGAAACCGGCATCGTCCGGGAACCATCGTTGGGACGAGAGTGAATTGAACAGAAAAGCCACGGCCAATATTTTCTCGTCACAAATTCAATTTCGCATATGGCGTCGTATCCACATGGGAACAAAACCTTCTGCGGAACACCAATAGGTTCTCGCAACATCGTAGCCATGGAAACTAATGAAAAATTTGCCCCGGCCAGAAGAGAAAAGCGTCCGAAGAAGCAACTTGCGCGTGGAACGTTAGAAGTTTTAGAGTCCTGTGGACATCCTGAATACCCCAGCTACCCACGTGTCAATTTCCACCTTGCCAACTCGTCTAGAAACGGACAAAGATTTCCGGACATACAAACATACTTTGCCTTTTGCCTTTTATAGTTAGATGTGCTTTCTCTAGCAGTGAAGATTTCAAGTGGTTTTACTCGGGGGTTTTCCTCGGTGGTTTTACTCGGTGGTTTTACCTTCTCTGCGCCGCACGCGTGGTGGGAGGGGTGGCGGCGGACGCACTCCGGCCGGTGGCGCCACTGCTGCGGGGACGGGCGAGGTGGCTGGTGACGGCGCCAAAGGGTTCAGCGGAAACGTCGAGGTCAGCGGGGAGGTAGACGTGGAGCCACCCGTCGCTGGAACGGAATGACAAGGTCTTAACATTCTACCATAGAAAAAGGGTTACCAAGAACTACAACTCCCATGTTAAAAAGTCTACGCGAAAAAAATAAAAATACGGGAGATAACACAACCACGGTGAGTTATGTTTCACTTTCAGCCCTCTCTCTTTCTCTCTTTAACCTCCTGTCTCACTCACTCCCAGCATATAATCGGATGTTTCCAAAACATAACTCACCGTGGTTGTGTTTTCTCCCGGCTTTTTTTTTTTTTTCACGTAGACATTCTCCCATAAGCGTTGTAGTTCTTGGTAACATTATTCTATGATTCTACCACAGACAGGCATTGCTTTTGGGCTTTGCCACAATATGGAAGTCTCCTCCAACCATTTTGTTTCCTTAGTGCGTTCGGCGTACAATCAAAATTTTCCATTGACAAGGATAGCATTTTTTTAAAGCCAAATACACGGCTAGTATTAATTTGAAGCATATTAAAATCACTTCAAAAATACCTGCCTACTCGAGAACTCGAGCCCCGGACCTTTTGCTAGCATGGCAACTGCTCTACCACTGAGCTAAGCAGGGTACGGCATTTTGGAAGTGATTTTAATCTATATGAGTGGTAGATCTCATAATTAGAATTGAACCAAGTGGCTTCGACATGTTTCAAAGATCGCACCAGAACAAGCAATGCTATACTGCATTACACTCTAACCAACTCGAATAACTCCCAATTACGTGGGATACGCTGAGATGACAAGACCTCGAGTCCTCCCAGTCCTCGAGTAAGCAGGTACATTTGAAGTGATTTTAATATTCTTCAACAAGAGTTCCGTATTCTTTCTGTATGTGGCGACCAGTATTAAATTACTTCAGTAACTTTATCGAAGAGTTACCGATAGTTCTCACCACTGTGGTCCTTTAGTCACAAGGATACCCAAATGCATTTCCATTAAAATAAAATTCTAATTTGTGGTGACAAATAAAAAACTGAAGGGTCGTGCTGGATTAAGGGCTACTTGTACTGCCCTATACAGCCACTGAGTGTAATCCATCGGTGATACTTTTTGACTATGATTTGAATCGGCGCTTCCTACAACTGTCACAAGCTGAGGCCAGCATAGCAGAAAAGCAGAAAAGCCAAACAGCCAATTCCATCGTCCTTCCAGTCTTGAGAAAGCCACCTTGATTGTAACTTGTCAATTTCCCTAGTTTTCTTGGAAAATTGTTTCGGTTTCTCCATTTTTGCAATTTTTCTTACAGTACACCATTTTTCTAATTGCCATTCCAGAGTTCATAAGCACTAAATAAAAACCGTATTGACGTAAATGTACTGCCAAACAAATTTTTATCATCTGTATCGACTCTTGAAAAGCAATCATGAAACTGTTCTATTCTAAACTGTTGTAATATGCTTTGATAAAGCGCCTGTAGACGCCAGGTACAATCCGAATGAAATATAGTGCAAGCAGCACTAGCGGATATTCCGCAAATTGTTTGGGAGTGAGCAAAATAATTGGTTGAATTGGTGGAACTCACATCGTGTCTTGGAGCCGATGAGGATGGATGCAAACACGCTGTAATCGCTTGAGCTGTGGTGCGGTGGCGAGGCGGTGAGTGGCGTCCGCGGTGCCTCGTCAGGCTCGTCGCGCGGCGCTAACGCGCTCGAGACCAGCGGTAGCGGTACCGGCGGGTGGCTGCGTCCAGCCAGGCTGCGCGGTTTCACACCTGGCGACTTCAGGTTCAGCTCCGGCCACTTTCGAGGCTGGAATAGCGTGACCAATCGTTAAAATCATCCGAGCTCAGTCTCTTTTCCCCGCCTTGTCCCACGACCGATTTCCTAGACCGATAAACTCAATCCTCACCTAGGTAATCACCTGTAAACTGGCTCCCAACAAATTTATTTCCGCAACCCAAACAAATCCCACCCTTCCGGAAACAAAAGCTCCTAAAGCAGGTCATTTCTGCTCTGCCTACTTGGCTCCCACCAAGCTAGCTGCTGACAAAAAAAAAAAAACAACTGGCCCTGTGGCACTGGTCTATTGGCATCGGTGTTTAACAACGCACTGTATTGACAACTGTCTCTGTGGCACTGGTCTATTGGCGTCGGTGTTCAACAACGCACTGTATTGACAACTGACCCTGTGGCACTGGTCTATTGGCGTCGGTGTTCAACAACGCACTGTATTAACAACTGGCCCTCTGGCACTGGTCTATTGGCATCGGTGTTTAACGACGCACTGTATTAACAACTGGCCCTGTGGCACTGGTCAATTGGCGTCGATGAATGATAGGGTGATAGTGATCCTAATACGGAAGAGGGGAAACCCGGAGCTGGAACGTAGCCTACTCCAATTGAAAAGCACCAAGGGGACCAATGCTTAACGTCTTTTCTGAAGGACGGTACAACTCGAACAGCATGGGATTCCTCTACTAATCCGTGTGCTGCCAAGAGGTTGATGGCAAGGGGAGTGAAGCTGCTGCACTAACTTCAAACCCTCCAACCTCTCTCCCGAACAGAAATGGACCTTGGGATGAATGGTCACCCATCTAACCTTTGGTTCATTGTAATGTTGCTTAGCTTCGGTGATCTCACGAGAACCGGTGAATCCAACATGCCAAACCGTTTGGTCACACATGACCCAGCACAATATTGCTTAGCTTCGGTGATCTCATGAGATCCGGTGTATCCAACATGCCAAACCGTTCGGTCATGTCACCGCTGGTTATTGTAGGTAACCTTTTAACTCGGTGGTGCGGGGGCCAAATATGTAACTCGAAATGTTTTGCAGCTGAAAAGTTTCGATGTAGCGTTATCCAGGGTGAAATTTTGACTCTGCCATGTGCAAGCAACTCTTAGTGTGGAAAACTCTTATTTACCAATTTCACATTTTTAAAACAACTGTGACTGATAGTAAATATCGTGATATTCGCTAACCGTACGCAGCAATTTCACTTTATTTTGGTAGCACAGGCATTTTTCTTATTGATTGACACACATTATTACTAGAATTTGTTGTAATTTTTAGTACTTTTATGGTACACAGTCCTAATAATAGCGTCACAGTGGACTGTTTTTAAACCAGTCAATTTTTAAGCAATTTCCATTGAATTGAGGGAAGATAAGCTTACATCTAAGCTTGCACTTTGCTAGTGTGAGCTAGTCTGTAACAAGATCTATATGAACATTTGAGCAGTGCAAAAGGTTGAACAATTCCACAGATACTACATTTCTAAAACAAATTGATTGCATGTATGTAGCAGAATTAAAACAAAACATAAAAAAGTAAAAAGAGAGCTAGAGCTTTTGCATTCGGAACCTAAATTGCCTACCCACCAGCAAGGTATTTTTGTGAGCTTGTACTGCACTTCCCAAGCTTGTTAAATAAAACGAATGCTATTGTAATATGACACCTTGCTGGTTGGCTGCGTGTGGAATGTACGCATGGAACACTCACGTATCTGGGCGGTGCTCTACACATTCGAGGCTCCACCTCCAAGCTCTTGTTGTACAGGTAGTTGCTGATGTCCGAGTCTTTCATATCCTCAAACGGCGCAAGCGTCTCGATGAAGTGCTGCGAGCCAAACCGGAACACGTTATAATCAAAGACATTGGAATTAAATACAAGTTGGTGTACACGGTGCATTGGCGCTAGTGCTTCCATTGCAAATGGAACGCTGCCATTTTGGTGGTAGCTCCTGTCGTCACATGGCGGCAATAGTGAGGTTTAATGGAGTCGTAACCGCTCGGTTATTATAATAAGTTATAACCAGGGGTGTGCATACACGAATTATTAACAAAGAGTCAAATCGATTTTTTCAAATACTTTGATATGTTTGGGG
This sequence comes from Lednia tumana, assembly GCA_003287335.1. Lineage (NCBI taxonomy): Eukaryota > Metazoa > Arthropoda > Insecta > Plecoptera > Nemouridae > Lednia > Lednia tumana. Next base: position 11,036 of record QKMV01003451.1, read on the forward strand.
ACTTTCCCCTGTATTTAGTTTTCTGTTGCCAGCTGTTGTCTTGTAAAGGAAGTTAGAACGTAAATGTCCTACGTCTCTATGAATTCTGGACAGCCTGCGTTGGAAAATTACAGAGACAATTGGCCAGATGTATAAATAGGATACATACTGAAAGACAACCTGAGTGGTAAAATTCCCAGCTAAGGTCATACGGATCGCACAGTCCCAGGTCTAACGAAGTCGTCAACTAGACCAGTATTTTAAAGTCACTAGAGGTTGTTCATCTGTTCTGACATCGAATTTTATAACCTCATTATATGGAATTCTGATTAAAACCAACACAAATATTAAAAAAAAAACTGTTAATAACTGGGTTAAACTGCTGAAAACTTAACTGACACTAAACTGCCAACGTTTCGCTAA
>QKMV01003452.1:0-11437 GCA_003287335.1 Lednia tumana
GGGGGGGGGGGGGGGGGGTTAAGCAAATGTTGAGTTCAAGGTTATTTTTGGAGCAAATCTATAACACGTTACGGTAAAACTAGGGGCCCGACGACAGTGACTTCAAAACTACTTGCTAAAGAGCAATTTTTTCAAATTGAATTGTTTGCTTCAGTAAGAGAACTGCACATACAAGCTTTTAACTAAAATACAAGACAAATCCTCCGCATGAGTAGCGTAAATCGTCTTGAAATGCGTCAGACTATACTAAACTAACATTCTATGATCCTGTCAAGAGTATTTTGTGAACAGTCTGGAACCAACCACATAGGCCTGCTTAATTTACTAAATTCAAATCAAATCAAACCGGACTAATCCACTGAAGTTGCGATACTCTGAATTTGTTTTATGCTGTGTCATCACAATAATATGATTGTTTTTTGTTGTAAATCACAATTTCTGCCCCCTTCAATCGCGCCTGCATCAAACTATGAACGAAGCCCAGAGCTGAAAAGTGTCATCCCTATTACCATAATTGGGTTGCTTCCTCATTTCTATTGCAATTCCCTGACTTGGAGCGTGAAATTTTACGTAACAACTTGTGAGCTTTAGCGTGGAAGCAGCTGTTAGCTGTCAGCTGTATGGTCGGGACTGGAAAGTCCAGGACCCCATTAAGTATGGTCGAGACTGGAGAGTCCAGGACCCCATTCTAACTTTTCGTGCTGTCCAATGAGACGGAATCAAATGAGTAGGCATTTTGTTTTGGGTTTCACTTTCTTTACCCGTTTTTCGTACGAAACGATTCCGATCTTTTCGTCAAAAATAACATTCTGAACGATTTTGCCCTAAAATCACTTAACGAAAAGCAAAAAAACACCTCAACCAGTTTCATTTAATCTCAAATAAGCCTAAAAGTGAGCGAATAGGGGTCCAACTGCAGACCAGAAAGCGTCGAAAAGACGAGCATAGCAGGTGGATTGTAAGTGGACCAATGTCAGACGTGAATCACATTTAAGATGGGGGGGGGGGGGGTCGATCCAGTAGCCAAAGAAAGAGCCACGAGACACACTAATCCAAGGGCGCACGTGAGAGCGAGTGCGAATGCGAGTGCAGTCAGCTGTGGATCGACCGACCACGTTAAATGGGTCTTTTTTTACGAGCCTTTCTGAATATGCAGTGCTAATCAAATCGAACATAAACATGGTTGTTACTGACTGTTTCAAGGCGCTTTTTATTTCTGATACTAAAATCAGTTTTGGTAATATTGTCTATGCCCAACGTTGAGCAAGAGTAGAGATTTTGAACGATGACTTTGAGGAATCATACGAGCCCAGCGCATATGAGTTCGGATGGAACCCAAATCAACTCAACAACAGGGGAATCTCTTTCGCCGATAGCAACTGTAGAATTTGAAAACAAATCAGTCATTACAACAAACGAATAGCAATGTTTATCTTCCGAGTCCTGGGCGAAAAGTGTACAGAAATACATCATTTTGATGTTTGTACGTGACAGCCGACAAGTATGATAGCCTCGACTGAACAAGTGAAATAGCAATACACTCGACAAATCTACCGGTCCGGCTCGCATAATATGACTTGCAAAGACGTGGAGAACTGAGAACAAAATCTGTTGCCACGTGCTAACTGACTAGTGAACACGTGGAGGAGATTGTCGTGAGTCACGAGTCATCGCACTTCCGGTTTGCGAACTGAATGAAACCGAATTGAACGAAAGTGAAATGGATTACGTCTGTTTTTGTATTTGTTGCGTCTTTCTCACTTTTTCTATGCAGCTGTCTTGGTCAAGTACCTACCAAAGTAGAATACTGCCCGAGGCCACAAGTAAACTTCATTCAAGTTTCCAGCGAGCTCGATTCGCGATCTATGTGTAATAGTAATAGCTGTGTCCTTATCCCTGCTCAGGTTTCAAACAGTTGAACAGTTGAACAGTTCAACAGTTGAATAGTTGTCATTTGATGTTGATTATGGAGGATGCAAAAGATAGCAGAAAGCTGAGCTACTACGACTGCTGCGTGCACTGAACTGCACTGCACTTCTATCGTGAAAACTGACAACAGACAACAGACAACAGACAACTGACAACCGTGTATCTTAACAACTCATTAATTTTCGAACACTCGCCAGTTGACGCTACGCACAACTCATCAAGGTGATTTCGTTTCCACTTCCAGCTGTTAGTAAACCGTGTTTAATGCATAATTTCATACATTCATAGTGAACAAATCGCTGTTTGAAGTGGTCAAGTATTTCGCCAGGAGTTTTATGCAACGTAACACTGTCTTAAAAGTGCGATCATCGCTGGACTTTCTCTCGTAGGTAGCTTCTACTTGTTCACGGTTCACCACCTACCCACTACCCACTACCCACTTAGCATTTAGAACTTAGAAGTGAGCCCCAACTTCACTGCGACGCATAGCTGCTCAAGTTTTATCTTACCATTACACCGTTGCATCATTACATAGGATGGGCTAGTGAATGGAAATGTGTATTCCATCCCCTTTTCTACGGTGCTCTGCTCACGATCCTGACATTTGAGTATAGGAGCAGGACTGGCAGCAATGTCCCCGTCCTGGACTGCAGCCATGGGCTAGCTCATCATGTACACCAGTTTCAAAAGAGTTAGACTCAATAATTGCCTTACGCTAAGAAATTACTCATTTACGTAATAAAAAATGCCAATGAAATGAATTAAAGCTCTGGTCAACGAAGAGAATGTTTGAGTAGTGTAGTTTTTACACCAATAACTATGTCTTCCGCATAAAAAAACAAACTTGTCCATACGCAATAAGTTGAGCGTGAGTAGCGATAGATCTTGGGTAATGTATATTCTCGCAATTGCATCCACAGTGGGGCTAGCCTGGATAGGTAGGTCGGTACTCAGTAGGTACTACCTACTTTCTTGTTATATGCTAGAGCAGAGCAGAGCAGAGCAGAGCAGAGCAGATCAGAGCAGAGCAGAGCAGAGCCCTATTGCGACGTTTCTGTTAATCAGACTTAGTTGATCAGAGTATAGGTAGGTAATCGATTCAAACGGTACCACGTGCCTTGAAATCTTTACCCCTGTCGGTGTCAAAAGCTAAGTTAATTAAATCGATGAGTGGTTCGCTACTTGTGTCACTAATTAATTACTATTTACTAAGCATCTCAAAACAATCACGCGAATGATGATGAGTGTTAAACTTGTGCATCGGGATCCGAGTCGTGTAACCTTGCACTAAAGATCGCTAAACATACTTGTCAGTTCTCGAGTTCATTGCCTAATACTAGATTCTGGTTACAAGTCCACAAATAACTCAATTATGTAACGGAGGAAAGAATGTATGCAGCATGAGAAGCGTAGGTGTCGAACCGTTGCACAACAATTGAAATCTTAACCTGGAAAATGTTGTGCGTGCGAGTTATTCAGTCAACGTGCGTTTCAGAGCAAAACAGGTTTTTATGCTGCAAAGCTCAATATCAATGACCATTTATTTGATTATTTACGTTATTATCGCTCTGGAAACTCGGAATGAAATAAAACATGACGTAAGCGGTAAGATAGTCCATCACATAACATGTATGTGTCCTGGTGAGGTGTCCAGGTATCCAGGTGTCCAGGTGCCCAGGTGTCCAGGCCGATCATCACATCGCATACAGAGATTTTGAAATGGACCAGCTTCTCTCAATCTCATGTCGATTACCCTGAATCACGAAGGCGCGCCAATTAACTGAACTATCAAATGTAAGTATCACGCGAATCAGAATGTGCAGTGCAATCAAGATTTTAGTAATAATTGGTATTTCACAGGTAGATAGGCTTGAGCAATCGACTGACCAGTTTCCTGGCACCATGGGGCACGGGGAAGACCTAGACTTCGTTGACACTAGTGCTATTTACTGCATTCAAGACACAGCTAGTATGGCGTGAGCCGTGAATCTATTTATGCATTCGATGATGTCAGTTTTGTCCACGTCAAAATGTACCAGTATTGACTGCAATTGTATGTATTTCTGCGAGTGGAGTTGATGTCAAATGCAATGCAAACTAGAACACTGCATAGGCACTGCAACATGCAGAGATTGTTTTGACATTGCTGCGTACTTAGCCCCGGAAAGCGTGTGTCTGTCTGTTTCTCGGCGGTCAGAGCATTCATTCAATCGTTCGTCACCACGTCGTTCGTCGCCCCGGACGGTAGTCGGTAGTCGGTAGTCGGCTGGTATTTCATCTGGCCGCGATGGACCGATGTTGACAATTGCACGTGTGCTCACTGAACATTGTTAACCAACCGATTGGGCAAAGATGATGACATTTGTCTTAAATTTCGGATTGCATCAGAGCTGCCAACGATGTGCAAGTGCACCAAACCATCTTCGCGCCGCGTGGGTTTCAACTATCAGGAAATAGTATTCTTATGGTTCTGATTTCAATTGAGTTAATCGGTGCCACGCCAGTAATTGTCTTCCCGACACGTGTGTAATGATGCACATGTCTTCATATGTCTGTCTTCTGAGCATCAGAGTTCCTCGCGCGTCGAGACTTTGAGAAGATTGAATATCGCGCTATTAAACGAACCCTCAAACGGGAGCTGGAGCTTTGATCTAGTCTAAAACTAGGTATCCCAATAAGTAATGCGTGAATTTTAATACTAGAACCATCAACGGTTAACCAACTATAAACTGTTTAGTAAAATAACAATCATGTCTAAAGGCAACTCTACGAGATGAACAGAATCGTGGAAAACCCGTAACCTTGAAATGGCCATCTTTTTATCAATTACCCTGACATGCACGCCTTCAGTCGTATGCACTTTCTCTGTGCAACATAATATACCCATAATAATCGGAGTTCGTACTTCACTTGCTATGAGCCTATGAACCAAACTAGTATCTAGGTCTAGCCGGTGCAGCATTGCATAGTTCCTTGGTATTTGGAGCGGCTCTCTGACCACCAGGAATGAGCCTGCGTTACGTACATTTCATCCACGTTATTATAAAAAAAAGATAATTGTTACAATTTGAAATGTGCGCGGTTTGTAACTAGATAGTTGATAACTGATAACTGATAGGTATGTCAAAGAAGTAGCCGTGGGGATGAGAGGAGATGAAGATGGAGACTAGAGACTGGAGATCTTGAGACGACGAAGCCATACGAAGGGATATTATGGCCGCCTGGAAGTGTGCGCACAGAAGGCGGCCATTCGTCGTGAGTGAGTCACTTACAGATTATCTCAATGTGATGGTAAGTTTGGTAACCTTGAAGAAAAATCCCCACTGGAGAAAGTTCAAGTTTTATTGCGATGTATCTGGGCATCTGGGCAGAAAATAAAAATGGCATCCACTTAGCACCTCACCCATTGACATCAAAAAGTGGTTATATAGTATCATTTCTTGACACATTATTATATCATCGTAGCTTAAAACGTATAAACGTAGCAATAGCATCGAAGATGAACGGACGATTCGCCGCTTCGGATCTTGCTTCTTTCTTGATCTTTCACAGATCACAAATGAGACTTGCAGGCTCCAGCAAAAAGTAACGTTGTCAAAGACAAAGACGGTGTAAATGTAACCAATTACGACGAAGAATTGTGAGCAGTGGACCAGTGTGAGCAGCGAACAGGAGACGGATTTTCGATGACAACATCTCGTAATACACATTTTTTGTAAGCTTGCAAAAATGTGTTAAATCTCACAAATTTAAATGTTATGGCCAACGTTACATAATTGTAATCGAAAATAGTCGACAGAAGAAAGTAAACATGCATTATACCCATTGTGTACGCCAGCTTTTGAGTGTAAGAGATTTTTATTAACGTTAGCATTCAAATAGCGCCTTTCTAGTTTCAATCGTGAACGTGCAAAATGCAACAACACGAAAAAGTGAATAAAAATCATATTTTTCGTCTCTGTCTCTCTCTGTCTGTCTCTCTCTCTCTCTCTCTCTCGCGCTCAAGCTTGATCAGGTGTTTGTGACGGGGGGGGGGGGGGGGGGGCACGTGTAGCAGACGCATCCTGTCCATCGGTGCATCGGTGCATCGGTGCTGGATCGGTTGGCTGGGAGATGACAACAGTGCAAAACTTATTGACACGACTTATGCGATTAGCGAGTGATGGTAACGATTTCCAGCTAATTGGAGAAAATGAAAGTCAAGATTGGCACCTTTCAATCACAATCTTGGGCATTTCTTTCTGAGTGCTGTTCATAAGTGCAACTGCAAGTGCAGCTGTATTCAATCTAATGTTCTCTAGACACTCGAGTAGTGCTATTGCAGTTTGTTCTTTGACCTTGCGTTTTGACCGCACAGGGTTTCTATAAAAATGGTAATAATGTCATTCGTGGAGTAGATAATTGAATTCCAAGCAACACAGCTTACATGGAAATGGGACGCAACCTGGTTTTGTTTTTCTCTGGCAAATGTTCGAATACAACGGTGTATACATCGGCGCTCGGGAGTTACAATGTATTCCCATGTCTCTGGGACTCACACCAACCAGGCAGTGTGTTACATTTTCTCAAACAGACACACCAGGCATGGCTCAATTATTGCCAGGTTCTTCAAATATTCAGTTTCAATTTCGTTCTCGGTTTATTGCCATAATTTGTCTAGATACTTATTTTCATTACTCACTACCATTATACAAGTAGCTATACATCAAAACTACTTTCGCATAATGATGTGTTCAAACAACATCGTTTTTAAATGTACGCCTTTCAAAAATTGTTGTTACCATTTTTCCCTAGGTATAAACAAATAAGGAAATAGAGGAGGCTGAAACGCTTGCGGTCGGACACGTTAAGTTGCCAGTCATAATATATGAAGCAACTTGATTCCGCAACTTTTTCTTTGGGCATCATTCACTCAAACGAAGTTCAAGAATTTCGTGGCGAAGCGAAACAATCACAGGCAAACCTGCAGCTATAGGTAGGTACATTTCCGGAAGCCAACTTTTCTCGTCATCACAGTCATCATCATCGGTGGCTGGCGAGAATTTCTCTCATTGAGATCGGAACAAACACTTGTGAAGTTTTGGTTATCGGGCTAATCCATGGCCTAATCCAGCACCTAACACGAAACGTATAGAAAATACTCGGGGAGTGTGGGTTGTTCTCTGCAATAGTCAACTTCATATCACATATGCATCTCATCCAACTCTGAAGAGGTAGTATATTTATTCGATACTTTGCAATCATTTTCAATGAACCAACAATTAAATGGGAGGTTTTGCATGTAAATAGTAATAGTTATGTTGAGTATTTGCTTCAATTAGATCGTTCTGACGGACGATGGTTATTTATATCTATACCCACATAGCAATGCTGGTAGAGGTAGATTTGTTAGCACAAAAGAAAGTATCGAGCTGATGAAACGAGCTATGTGCTTCTCGCTCGTCGTTATTAGAACATAATAATACTGACCTGGACTGGACTGGACTGGACTGGACTGGACGGGACTGGACGGGACTTGGGGAGTGAGTGATAAACACGAAATTTAGGAGCACGAAAAAGACTGGTATTTTTGCTCGGGCTGGTTTTACATATGCAAGCGAAGAAAGTGAGCTTGGAGCTAAAAGAACGTCTACGCACGCCACGCGCCAGTGACAGAGGAAATACTTGAGCCGCCGCTAATCGATTAGTGAACAATTTCATCGAGTTTTTCTTGGTATCATTGAACTGACCAAGAAATTTCGATCAGGCTGTTGCGTATTTATTTCGTTTCCGATATGTAATTGAGCGAAATATAGACATGCTTTTTTTGCGCTGCTGGTTGGTATCGTATCCCAATCAGAAAGCCAGTTCCAGTTCGAGTTCTTGTCAATCAATTACTTACCGTGTTACGCATGTCCGAATGTCCGTGTGTCCGATTTGCAAAGTCTAATGCCAGGTTATATAGCAGTATCTTTGCCAGTTGTGTTTACCCCACTTTAGCTACCAGTACCATTGAAGACATTTACACATTATAACATACTTAATTAGATAAACGATCCCAGTGTATACAGTGTTGTACAAGTAGCAGAGTTAAAAATTACACAACACATCATTAAAAATAGTTATCACAGTACTTTATACAAACGCGAATACACACTATACTTCTTATCTTTTGTGCGACAAACATTTTTTTTCTGAAATTACTTACTCTCTTGTCACCTCCCTTAAGAAGAGAGGCTTTACACCCTCAACTACCCCTTTTTCCAGTTTATTTCACTTTCCTTCAGTTCTGTTAAAAAATGAATCTTGTTGCATGATCTATTATAATACCTGCATCTATTTGTTTGATCAGTCATTTCTAATCTTATCTTAACTCCCTCCCTTCATCTATCTAGTCCGTTTATCTGGCCTTCAAGGCTTGTGCCTGAAAACTGATGGATCTTTAATGCTCGGAGGGGGTCCTTTCAAGGGTTCTTTACAGAGCTTCCACCTTCCGCCATGGTAAATAATAAAAATAGCCCCCCACGTATTCGCTGAAGTGACATTACGATCAGTGTTTACAAATCTATCGGGAAGGACGAACATCCCAATACTGGCAAACATATCGATGCAATTTCTCTTCTAATGCGCCAACCGAAAATAACGGATAGTCAACTTGAAATGCTCAAACATGTATACACAGTAATTGATCAAATTTACCATTTCAGTGGTGGATATATTAAAGTCACGTAAGCCACGGTAAGGTGTGCAATTTTATCACGCATTAATTTCGTCTCATGGCCATGCTTCCTGACAGTTCTATTCCGTAAAGGACCCAGACGAATTCAATAAATCACGATCATCATTTTCACAACATGATTGAATCAATGTGCTTACAATTAACACATTTTAAGTTACGTGTAGAACCTTAATTCTGGAATAATGCCTTATGCCCATTTATGGTACTAGTGTTACACAAATTATTAAAAATGATTGGATTTTTTTCTTATTAATTTATCTAAGCGCTGGTCTCTATTGGTTATCTTCAGCAGTAGGTCAGTATTATTCCTAGGTCAGTTTTGTCTCTTGAGGCGTAGGTAATGTGCGTGTAAATTGCCAGCAATTCCAGTGTGTCATTCTCGGATTCTTGTTGTTTAGAAAAATGTGACGAGTTGGTTGCTAAACAACTATCAAGCAGTAGTCACTATCTATCTGGACAGCCGCTATCCGATATCTCAGCTAACAGCTTAGACACCGATCTGAACATTTCATGACAGCAGCTGGCTGGCTCTTCGGTCGAACGGAAAGCGAGAGTGAATTAGCATCACTTTTAAGTTTTAACTATGGAAACCCAAAACCCATTGCTTCAAACAAACCTTCCCAGTGTATCTTCCACGAGTTGCAGAGAGCTAACACTCAATGACCGAATTCCAAGTTCAAAAATACTAGTATGGGTTGTTTAACTGTCATCCCCCACCAATGAACTTTCAACGTCTTATTGCGAAATCGGAATCGAAATCGGAAATAGATTACAACATTTTGCGGATGTTTCTTGTTAGTTGATTTTAGCAAAGTTATCAAATAAGTGAAATTTTTTTTTCAGCAAACATACCTGTTACGTGAAATGTTAAATGAATTGTTATGAACTTATTATACTCGCGGCGTGGTAGACTAATTATTGCTCCAGCGTGAGCGTGTAATAAAATCTTGTGGCGGCGTGTGATTGCATTGTAGTGCAGTTGCACCGAGATAAGTGTATGACTATGAACGATGAAGGTAACTGGTAAGCTATCTCGAAGTATGCTGATGTGTGTGCTAGGTATGCGAATGAATATTTGGGTCACGAAGATGCCATTTACCCCGCAATGGGTACACGTCGATTACTTGATGCTGTTGGATTACGTTCACTATCTCTTCTAGAAGATGACGGAAAAAACATTATTTTTATCAAAATGCTGAAACTGTTTCAACAATTTCTAGCTGATATATTTTCTTCTTATGTCATCAACGGTCGGCCGCCTTAACGATGATTAATGAGCGCATCTCGATATTTAAAAAAAAAATGGTGAGCTAGTCGAAAAGGGTCCACCCAAGTTGACGATTTGGTTGATTAATTGGGGAGAAATTAAAAGTTAACTGTACGGAGGTGTGAGGTTGGTAGGCAGGTAACTCGTATCTATAGTTCAATTAAGTCTCGTTTTATTTTTATTGCACAAAATGTTTGCACAGTGTTTGCAAATCATGGTTTTGCGAATTTCACTTGGTCTAAAAAGAACAATTTTGTGGGCCGGGGCTCGGCATGTAAGGCATATTCTAGCTTGTTAGTACACGAGTATACGAGTACACGAGTACACGAGTACACGAGTACACGAGTACACGAATACATGAGTACACGAGTACATGAGTACATGAATACACGAATACACGAGTACACGAGCACACGAACACACGAGTACACGAGTACGCGAGTACACGAGTACACCTAATAACCTGCACCCGCGCGATGGCTGGAACTCAAAATTTGGCCTCGCCACGTTCATTCGGCTGAACAACAAAATTCTGGCTTCGAATTTTTTTTTCTCACATGACACTCTAGGTTTGGTCATTCTGGGTTTTTCCTTTTATTTTGGCTTTGCCTGTTAAATTTGGGTTACATACTTAAATTTGGGAATTTCCCCTAGACATGGTTCCACCCGATGGGCTTTAGCTTGGGATTTGGGATTTGGGATTTAGCTCTTACAAGCAACGGAAACGGAAAGTTGAAGTAACCATTATTTGTTTCCCGATAGGCCGGATCTTCCTTCCAATGAGCTCGCCTCAAAAAATGTGGCTTTCGGCTTGATTGATGTAAACTGAATTTTTATTCAAGCAATTCCGTGATTTTACCCTATGGGCCGGACTACGTTTCGGTTTCACCACGGAATTTTGCTTCTTGTGTAAGTGTTTTTTATCGTTAAAAAAAAAGAAATTTTCATATCTGAACATCGAATAGTTACCCACAATGTAAGAGTTAGTCAGAAACGAATACCATATCGCGCCAACATGAGATTTCAGAAAATATTTTGCCCTGCCCCGAACCGCGAGTATTCATAATTTTCTGAACTGGACATACATTTGTCTGAAGGTTCAACTTCCATCCTAAATTTAGATTTCAAATTCTCAATTTTACGCCCCTCCCCCCTCCCCCAAAAGGGCCCATTTTTGATCGTGCCCCCCGCCACAATCCCAGACCCCAACGCTGCATAAATATGGCCATTTTTTGACAAGTATAAAAAATCTAACAAATCTACTGTGTGAGCAAGACACATTTCATATTGACAGCAAAGAGCAAGGTGAGAGCAAAGAGGAGGGGGAAGGGGGGGGGGGGAATATACAGCATAAGTGAAGGGAAATCGAGGGAAGGTTTCCCGTTTCACAGGAAGAATCATCTCTCTATGAACCTGGTCTTTTGTTCTTGTCACTATCTGGTATATTCTTTGCTTTAGTTAGAGGTGCACGGAATTTTGACACGTTTTAATCCTCGCACTTGTAAGTATCCATGTAAACATCC
>QKMV01003453.1:0-11436 GCA_003287335.1 Lednia tumana
AATGGGTTTAACTGCTGAGAACTTCTAACAAACAAACTCCCAACGTTTCGCTAACTATATTGAAAGCTTCTTCAGGGTGTGTCCTCGAATTCTGTCTTGAATGCTGAAGAAGCTTTCAATATTAAATTTTTAAGACTCATGTCTTCTGTCTAACTTCAGCACTAGTTTTCAAAAAGACTGTTAGTGAATTGGTTCAACTGCTGAAAAATTCTACCAAACAAACTGCCAACCTTTCGCTAACTATATTGAAAACTTCCTCGGAGCGATTGTCCGTGTTAGAACGTTTGTTAGAAGTTTTCACCAGTTTAACCCATTTACTAACAGTTTTTTTGAAAGCTTTCAATACAGTTAGCAAAACGTTGGGAGTTTGTTTGTGAGAAGTTCTCATCAGTTAAACCCATTACCTAACAGTTTTTTTGAAAACTAGTGCTGAGATTAGGCAGAAGACATGCGTCTGAAGAATTTAATAATTATTACATATTTTTTGGATATTGTACTTGTTTGTTTAATAAATACTCCAAAAAAGTGTATCAAATAATATTGAATAATGAATCAACAGTCCTCGTTAAAATTTAAAAACAGTATTTAATGAAGTGAAATCAACTCGAATTAAAACGTAGTCAAGAAAAACGGAAAGTAGCGTCAGGGGGTAATAGGTAAAAATAACAAACTATGGCACCCTTTGTACCTCATATCTTTTGAGTATGGTGACATAAAGTGAAATTACATACCTGCTATGTTACCTCGAGTGCTGCGATACTGCTCCTTAAATTGCTGGTTGAGATCATCTCCAACTTTGATGTCTTGAAACATGCGAGCTAGCTTGTTGACATAATCTGCTGGCATGCCGACCTCTCGCAGCCACTCGACCATGTTTTCTTCTTTCTCCGAGTCGGCTGACGTATCCAGGATGAGGCGTCGTGTCAGATGCGCCTTGTGATAGCGCATAAAAACATCCTTGTTCTGTACGTACTTCAGCACCAGCAACTAGAACAGAAGAAATACTTGGTCAAAATAAAAAATTGTCTGGCAGTTTTATTTTTATAAGGTACTGGCATATTACATTTATGTTACTTAAAGTTAGGTAGAGTAGAGATGCCTTCGAGTATCAGGACAAATTGGCTGAAGTTTTTTTGCAGAAGTATGGAATGACAACTTTCCTTGAAGGTGTAAACTACTACGTTATAAAGTATATTTCTTACCAATATTAACATATGGATCAGTAACTTGAACAATGAGGAAAGAAGCAAGGAGAATTCAGGCAGCTGAAATGATGTTTGTGCAAAGTATGGCTGGTGTAAAAAAGATGGATAAAGAAAGGAAAAGTGTGTCGAGGAAAAAAATGGGTAAGGTAGCATGAAGCATAAGTTGGGAAGGGACAGATTAAGATGGTATGGGCATTTGAAGAGGATGAAAAAGAACTAACTATAAAAAATGACAAGCAAAGAGCAGACATGGCTAGAGATTGGTAGATAGAACAATTGAAAAAAGACTGATAGGAAAATTGAGGAGGAGAAAATTGGATACAAGTGGATGAAGTGGAGCAATGCTGAAACAGGGAAAAGTATAAGGCGTTGTTAGGAAGAAAGCAGAGAGCCCTTGTCTCTGCTAAATTTTACAAATGTCTTTTTTCATGTCGTGGCTTTAGGAAATCTAGCATGCGTCAATAAAAATGCCGCAAAAAAACAACCAAATTATGGAAGACGGTGGGGAGCGGGGTAGGAATTAGATCATAACTGGATATTGTTTTTGGGTATCCTGATATGAAATGGCTATCTTAAGGCATCCCTAATAAAGAGTGTCCTTATCTTGAAGTTTAGTTAGGTTGATGTGCAGCAAACAAAGAATTTAAAGTTTTATATATTAATACTTCTATCAAATGTAATTGTTCAATAAAAAATTACTTGAACAACTTACCACATCTCTTAGCTTGCTCTCGATCTCATCTGAGGTCAGCTTCTTGCTCAGCGGTGTCTTCCTCAGCAGCATATCACAGTAGTTAGCCAGAAGTTCCGGACATTTGGACTCGGGCTGTGACTTCTGCCCTACCTGTTGTTTTGTAGGGAGTTCCAGACGGAACACCTGTGTGTCGTTGACCACCTGCAAAAAGCCAACAAGTCAAACTGGATCCAAATGTAGTGTCTACAGTAAGGGACTTTGTTCTATGTGTAGGTATATTCTGTAATTATTTTTTCATTTAATCATCAAAAAAATTTTTTTTTGGTTTGTGACTGCTTATAAGGTAAAAGTATGGGATTTTGAAAATTAAAACAAAAAATTGATATCAATTAGTAGGTACCTGCTTGTATGCCTTGTCTCGTGCAGTTAGGAAACGAGGGTCATCGTCAAATGCTTGTCTCACTAATAAACTAAATTGGTTGAACAACTCCAGCAAACGTTCGACATACTTCTCGGAATCCTAAAATAAAACAAGTAAATTATCAAGTACAATTGATATTTGATATACACTTGCTACAAAGGCTCCAGTTGTCCATTTTTGCATTTTGATCTGAATTCACTAGCTATGATCCATCAACAATATTGATTTGATTTACACTGGTCTTTTAGGCCCATTTTATTATCTTGGAGCAAATTTTGGCCAGTCAGCCTTTCCTGCATAATGTCTCTCAAACTAAGCTGCAAATTGTAGACCAATAATTGTAAGTGAAGAACTTCTGCACTCAATGGGGTTGGTACCATGGTTAGGACAAAGCTGAACTGAGTCAATAGTCGATTCCTACACAATTTAAAAATTCAATATTTATTTCAATATTTTAAGTGAAAATGTTGTTCCAATCTCCAACCTGTGTTATGATGTCTGCAGCAGCAATCATCTCTGCAAGGCCTGAGTGCACGATATGATCCTCTAAATCCTTCAACATCATCACTATCCCATCAGGTACACGATCCATCAGCTTAAACATGAGCTGGAGTTTGTCTGTCTCATTGGCTTTGATCATATCAGCACATTCAGCCAAGATTGTAGAGCGGAATGAAGACACTAGCACGTTAACACAGCAGTCCGTAAGCTTTAAAGGAGAGAAATGAATTACAGTGAGGTTTTGTATCGAGGGTTATTCAAAGTGCAAACTGATCTTATAAATGTTGAACCCAACTCAAAATTTTTTAAACCAGAACTTTTCTAAGAGGATGTACAGTGGTCCTAATGGACATTTACGGAAAACTTAAGGGCGATTACTTAAATTTAATCACGGCGTTGTCAGATAAAATCAATAAGAATTGTCTATCTAAGCCTTGCTAATTCTTATCGATTTTAGCCAACAATGTCATAGTTACGTAATTGCCCTGCTGGTCCAACCGAGCGATCTGTTGTCAGCAGTTCTCTGCAGTGTCCGAACAAATCTGGGCGCGAGCTTCAGCTGAATATTTGACGAGTAGATATAGAATTTAACTTGTTGATAGAAGTTGCCGTAATTACAATGCTGGACAAAAGAGGCATGAAACACTGCTGCATTCTTAAATGTACTGTCCAACACATGTTTTTAAATGCATGACAGTGCTACCTGAATAAAACTCGAATCTTGCCGCCCCCTATGCAAACCGATTTACTCGCGAACCTGCTAGTGAATAGGACCGCAAGTCTAGCGATACGATCAGTCGGTCCAAAAGCTGCCAAACGCTAGTAAAGTGGATCGGACCGGTCCGGCCAGGTTTCTGTAAACGTCCAATACTTAACAGAATCAGTCCAGATAAATTTATTAGAATGCATCTTAAATTAAAATTTAAAAGCTTTCAGGTCTACAAAACAATAGTATATACCCTCTCAGCCGTGCTGCTACTTCCGCAAACATGTACAGAATTTGCAACCATTTTTTTTTCCTCAAACTTGATCGCAAGTGCTGCTAGCAGTGCCCGGCGTTCGTGTTTTCTACTGCCATATTGGAACAAATTCAAATAATACCTACCGCTTCTTTTAATTAAGATTAAATTTGAGGTGTGAAATTTTAAGTTAGAATGTTGAACTTTGAAGTGAAGTTTGCACAACCCTATTTGCAGCTTGAGTTTACTTGAAATACAGTAGGTATTTTTATAATCAGTGTTGCGTTAACCAACATACCACTTGCACCGATCCACTGCATTGTTCCAAATAGCGTTGTGCCCGTTGCTCTTCCTCTTTCAGCTTTGCATCAGCGTATCTGCAATTTGACAAGTTCCAGTTTTAGCTTTTAAGGTAACCACGTGATGTGTCCTTCTTCACTTGATGAATCTTCTACTAAACCTCATGTAGTTTTGAACGCCATTTTCCTGTAGATACTGAGGAGCCTTTAGTTTGTAAAAGCCTTCTGTTGCTCCCATATATGCTTTTTCGAAGTTTTCTCGATATATCTGAAGTTTGTCATCGGGATTTGAGCACAGATTCACTAAAAAACAAAACAATTAGTGCGTACTAATTGAAAGTCCAACAAATGTAGAGAACAGTAGGTACGTTTGCCAGATCTGCACGAATGAGCATTGTTTGAGTGTGCAGTTCAACACGTTCAGTTGAGGGCTGACAAATAAACCTAATAACAACAGGACTAAAATCTATACCAAAACTGGTAGAGGGGGAATGTAGACATTATGTGTAATTGACCGAATGAGTGAAGCGTCTCAATAGCGTCTCATATGGCACAAATTCTTGTTACATTAGTTGGTGCTCCATAGGCCAGACGGTTTTAGCAATAAAGCTGGCATTTTTGGAGCATACTGACCATGTACTAATTTAGATCTTGCAATTTTTTGAGCCTGATTAGTTCAGTTCTTTTTCCTTAAAAAGTGTTTGAAATCGAAAAAGTCCCATTAGATAAAATAATGATAAAATAAAGATAAAATAATTATTTAAAGTGACAATGCTAGATGAGTTTGCTAGGTATTTAATTAAAGGCCTGGAAACAGTTTGAATTTTCGGTTTTTGTTCTTGCCTTTTTGTTTTTCTGATCTTCATATCGTTCTTAAAAAAAAACGGCTCTAAACCCGATGAACTTTGGTTTTCCATGCATTTTGAAAATTTTGCATTTTTTTATTTCTGCTATGAAATTGGGTTTATAGAGAGAAATTTTACTAGCTTTTTCACCGCTAATCTTGCATGAGGATCGAAGCTGTAAAAAAACTTGTCTCTTCCAATTGAATTTCATTACTAAAATGAAGAAAAATGTTAAAAATTTGAAGATTTTTGCCTAAAATGGAAAGTTAGAATTCTTCAAGGCTTTTAGGCTTAAATGAACGAAACTAACCAAAATAAACCGCCAAATATATCACGGTTTGTTCGCACTTTTGTTCATTGGGTATTTAAAAATAAGGGTTTGGTTTTGAAAACATGAGTTTTTCCAGTTTTCGGTGAAAGTCCCTGAGCTAACCATGCATAGTTCTACTTTTTATGGAAAAAATCCATTACTACTAAATAGTTCTAAAATATAAACTTAATCCAAAAATCTAAGAATAATTCTAAAAAACAAATTAATTAAAGTTGTTAATGATGGTTTTAACTTTTAAGTAACATCCAAGAAGATTAAACACCCACCATATGATTCTCTGACACCAATTACAAGTTGGGAATCAAATGATTCACCATTTCTTTCATTGTGTACAAGCTTCATTGCAGATTTCTGTAAACGATTCTTGATATCGCAGAATATGCTGTGGTTCCAACTGTCAAGCATTAGTTTTCGTACAATACTCTCTTCCATTTGTGATTTCTTAGGGACGGTCGGTGTTGGCTTTCCTCCTAATGATGTCTCAAGTTGTCTAAATGGTGTTGGAAGGTAATTACACTGTGTAAAGAATTTTCTCCACTCTGCAATGTAAGCGTTGAGTAAAGCTCGTTCATCTTGGTGTGTGAGCACTCGTTGTTGGGCTTTTTTGATGAAGTCCATAATGTCATCTCGTAATGCATCTTTAACCTTCGGTGGCCCTTTTTCATCCCAAAGACAAACTAAGTGTACGGAATAGAATAGGTCCTGCCATTCATTCTGTGTCACCGGCTCTTGCTGTAATAATTTTAAGATTATCGGGCGCATTCCTGGCCATTTTTCTTCAAAGCTGACCTGGTTTTTATCCTGAAATGAAGATTAGCCGAAATGAAAAGTAATTAAAAGGGTATATCTCCACTATCTTTGCTTGATATCCTTGATCTAGCTAGAAGAATGATATTGGTAGGTTAGGATGACAGGTTGAAATCGAAGGTATTGTTAGCTTTGCAGTGGGAATGTAAATTGAATACGGGTCGCAAAGCTTGATATTTTTGGAATAATTAGTGCGCTCCTTCAACCCATTAGTGAGTTACCCATTTTCAAGCAAGACGCTACATTATTTTACATTTAAAGCCGGTTGACAACAACCTACCTTTAACATAGCTGCCATGACAGATCGGGAACTCTCGAGTAATCTCGAGTTATGAATATGCAAATTTTAAAGATGGAAGCCGCGAAGATGGTTGGGGATGACCAGGTGTTAGATGAAAATAGAAAATCCTATGCAGGAATTCCAGAAGCAGACTTTGTAGTGAGTCAAATTGTGTATTTTAAAACTACTAGTTCATTAAACAGCATACTTTTCTGTTGATAGCTTTGCTACAGGAAATGTTCACATCCCTAGGAGAGCGATGCTCTTAACCCCAGTTGTAGGTAGGTAACTATGATACTATTCTGAGCGTTAAAATGTTACAAACGTTTTCAGGATGATGTTGATGCCTTCATGGCCAAGGATGAGAATGAAAGCAACGTCGATAAAGTTCTCAAAAAGCTTGATGAGCAACACAGCAAATATAAATTCATGGAATCAAATTTGACTAACAAGCGACGCCGGCTGAAGGTCCAAATACCTGATCTTGAACATTCGCTCAAGATGATCAAACTTTTGCAAAAAACGCTCGACTCTAAAAAGGATATGGATACCCAGTTCCTTCTGTCGGAACAAGTATACATGAAAGCAGTTATTCCTCCTACAGATCGAGTCAACTTGTGGCTAGGTGTAAGTACCCATAAGTGTGGTTTGTTTTTCTGCCAATAGTACATTTTGTGGCAGTACCACTTTACTCTGTGCTGGAGCCGTATCTTCTATAATTCCTCCCATGTAAAACTAAGTGAGATCCCCATTCGGCATTCAACAAGCGGTTCCTGAGCGGTTACAATTGCCTGAAAACTGCGTACTTACTGAACCGAACATAGGAATAGAATATTGTTATACTTTCAGCTTTAGACTCGGTAAATCGTGTCTCTTAGGTAGGTAATTTACTGAATTATGCTTCTGGCAGGTTTAAAAATGAAGTTCATATATTTGAAGGGGTTTTTCTAGCCAAGCTGTATGTGCCACAACTGTTGGCAAGTAGCAAAAAGTAGACTCAATAACTGCAACAAATATGAAATTGTTTGTCGTTTTTGGAAAACAGTGTTGTGCAACCACCATGTGACACTTACAAACATCCAACCACAGCTCTGAAAGTCTCGAACAATCCCAATTTATGTATATATTTATTTAGCACGTTTCTCAATGTAGTTTTAACCAAACTGAACACATCCCTGCCCTGCTGACTAATATGACAGACAGTGGTACCAATGATCTCTATTGGCCTGGATAGCACTTTCAATAGTGAGACTTGAAAGCTAATTCAAATGTTCCTCCGCCATACTTGTGCCTCCAAAAGCGCTTGGTAGCTTTCATGCTAATGCTACTTTGTTGCAAAGATTATGTGTGGTTTTAATCGATATATTTAAAACTGATTGGTGTTTGTGTTTCTCCCTTCCATGATTTTATTGTTTCTGCAGATGAAAATGACTTCCCATTCTGATAGCCAAGGTTGCCGTAATTTCAGCCGAAACGCTTAAATTTGCTTCAAAATTACCTTAAAATCGTTAAAAAATTGGAGATGCAGCCCCCCAACTCCCCTTTCTTAACCCCTGGCTCTCCTCTCATTGTATGTGTTTTTAGGGTGGTCAATAGTCTTATTAAATTATATTATGTGTGTAGTCCTGCGATCTCTTTGGGACCAGGCAACCCTAGGCTGGGATTGTGCTTTTGACCTGCCTGGGCCAGAATTTTCCCCCAGTCTGCCACTAACGGTCCTTAATGTTCAATAAAAATGTAAAAATCCTAATTATTTCAGGCTAATGTGATGTTGGAGTACTCTCTGGCAGATGCAATGACACTCCTAGATAAAAACCTGACAAATGCTAGGAAGGGATTGGTCTACGTGGAACACGATTTAGACTTCTTACGGTAATACAAAAAATGTCTTTCTCAGCATCTACTAGCAAACATCAAGTTGAAATAAACGTTTGTTGATATATTGGAGAAGTACAGCCCTTGTGTCGGTTTACATTTCAGAGACCAGTTTACCACAACGGAGGTGAACATGGCAAGAGTTTACAACTGGGATGTGAAAAGAAGACATGCAGCTAAAGCTACTTGAATCCTCAAAGGCAGGTGCCCAGCAAATGCATTATTTTGCAGCTTTCAAACATCAGCATTACTAAAAATCTCGCTTTTTAATGAACAACTGTGTCACGTTGTTGCAACAAAAAATATTATGTAACACAAAATTAATAAACAACACTTTTCAAAATATCACATTTAATTTTTATCTTAGGCACGGCGTGTTATGAAGTAGGATACAGTATAAACAAGTAGTAAGAAATTCATACTAATTCTATAACACTTATAAGATAATAGTGACAAAAAGTTCTATATTTTTCTTTTTATTTAAATGAAAAATTAATTGTCTCTCTTGGTAAAACAAAGTTTCTTCTCTGTATTTTTGTGTTCCTGGTCATTCCTCAAGTTCAATTTTGGTGGCATGTTGTCGAACCTCACTGACTATGAATTTAAAACCTAGTTATAGTTTATGTTCGGCATATTTTTGGCAACTTTATTCGGGTGGGGGTTCCTCGGTAGATTCCTGGAGCTCTTCGGCTCCTTCTGGTGGGGCCTCCCCATCGCCGTCAATGGGCATTTCGTCTTCCCCTTCTTCAGGTGGCAACCTTGCCTTTAATGCTGCATTCAGTTCCTCCATTTCTGCTAGTCGCTGTTTGGTATCTTCCAACTCGGCTAACACTGCCTCGTATTCCGCCATGTCAGGACGGTTGTCACCAAGATTCTTACGCACATAGCTAGTTACTAGTCAAGGTTGATGTGAACCAAGTTGTATGAATTTTATGCTACACAACATAGCAGGCTCATATGAAGTGTATACGTTCTACAAGAATGGGAAACTGTAAGCTTACCACTAGGTTGCAGTTGTTACCCCCAGAGTGATTTTAAATCCTTTTATCTTTTTTCTCATTACCAAGCATTGTTTTACAATTCTTAGGATAAAAACTGCTTGGGTGTTTCATAGATTCCTAGTAAGGGAATAATTTGAGAAAAATTAAGTTCCTAAAGCCTGTATGAATAGTACCTACCTAGGCAGTCAGTAAGTACCAAGTGTTGACAGCTTTACCAAGACGCATTATTCACGCAACTTGGCCAGAAAACCGCTGATGCCGAGCAAACATTGGTACCTAACCTTATCTTGTGCAACTTGGTAATAATTTGCTAGGCAGTTAATTTTTCCTGCAGGTTAACTAAACTGCAATTTTACCAGACTTGCTACAATGGAAAAGTTCAAAAATACTACTATAGTTTAACTTTTGGAAAGGATACTCCAAGGCATCTTCAGGCTTCTCAGACTCTTCATAGAGTGACACGAGAACTTTGGTTAACGCATCCATGACTCCGGCTCTTTCAAGATATTTGCGGAACTCCTCCCTTTTCGAATCGATGGGCTGAAATTCAGTGTACCAAATAAAAAAACACACCGCTCTTCCCACGAAAAAAACCAGACCGACTTAACAGTTTGGGCCACGCTAAGGTTTAATCTATGGTTAAATGTTTTGAAATTTCAAACCATGCAACTTAAAATAATAATCCTATATTTGTCTTTCCACATTTTACTTACAACAGAGAAAAAAATTGTACTTTCAGGGTTCCAGTTATTGCCAGCTTTTGAAACGCTGGGCTTATATCTGATCAAAAGGTGTGCATCAAATTTGAGAACCCGTGAGCCCCGCCGGCATGACGAGCATCGAGCGGTGATAAGCGTGTGAATTACATGAGAACCGTAGAATACGTACCCTGTATGTGGTCATTTTTGGGTCTGAATATAGAGCGAGAATTTGGTTTTGGCTCTAGTCCAAATCCGAAAGAGCTGGCTGGTGAGAGAAATTTTTCGGTCTAGAACAGCAGAAGCTACACACAAGACAAAATTTTCATTTTCAGCGACCAACGGCCCTCTGGAAGCAACCACCAGCCAGTGCCGCCAACTTGCCAATTTTAGTCAAACTTCCCACCAACCACTTCGGCCTTACTTTAGTCTAGTCTCAGTCCTGAGTTGGCGACCATGTGAAATTGTCATCGTCATCGTCGACTCACAACCGGTGTGAAGTTATCCAGAGAACCATCCAGTATCCAGAGATCCATCCAGGAGTTTTCTGTCAACACAACGGAGCAATCACGGGGCACCACGCCAACACGCCGCACGTTAACACGTCAATGCCCGCAGATTGCACACCTGCCAAATACGTTCCACGGGTTTTCGCGAAACCGCGTATTTACGGAATAAGAAGTGGCATCTGATCGGTCGTACTAATAAAGCCACAAAAAGGTTAACACAGCTCAATGGGAGAGTATAATCACTGAACAAACCGTTCCAAGTACCCGGCAAACTAATTCTAAGACAACCAATACCTAAAATTAACTTCCGATGCACGTGGTAATTCCTTCTCATAAAACCTGCAACACAAAAAAAAAATATCTTCAAACAGATATATAGAACCTAATAACCAGTAACAAAAAATCCTAATAAAATCTTCGCCCACAAATTCATTATCCACGTACACAGGTAACGCAGGATAATGAATCGAACTATCCACAAGCTCCACGTAGAATATAATTTAATGCGTCTGAGAAGTTTGGCCTCTAACGGCCCATCCAGAAATCAACATGTTGGCACGTTCATTTTCCATGCAGCGTAATATTTACAGGTCAAAAAATGTGCAGCACAATTGTTTTTTTTTGTCCATATGGTGTCATATACAAGCTCACAGGTAACGCAGGATACCGAATCGGACTTTCCACAAACTACACATACAATATTATTTAATGCGCCTGAGAAGTTAGGCCTTAAACGGGGTATCCAGAGATCAACATATTGGCAGGGCTAAAACTACAGGCTTTTTTTTTTTTCTAGCCAAACAGTGAGATATACAAGCCCACAGATAACGCCGAATACTAAAGGGCACCTGAAAGAGTCTTGACGTTCAATTCTTTTTAATGCGCCAGATAATTGTGGTCATAAATTGTGCAACATCCTAAAAAAAACACGATTTTTTTTCTCGCAAAACGGTGATATATCTACGGCCACTGATAACGCAGGATACTAGATCGCACTTTCAACAATCTTCA
>QKMV01003455.1:0-11435 GCA_003287335.1 Lednia tumana
GAATAGTTAGCGAATCGTTGGCAGTTTAGTGTCAGTTAAGTTTTCAGCAGTTTAACCCAGTTATTAACAGTTTTTTTTTTTAATTGTGAGCTTGTTTTTTGCAGGTAAACATGGCTCTGGAAACTACCGTTTAACCAACCATAAAAATGTTTGCATATTACGCTTCCTCATCATCATTCGAATCATAATATTTAGATTAGACCATTTAGATTTTAGAGCAGTGTGTGGGGCTGTTTGCAGGTCGACGGGGGTAACCGGGGAACTGCTCACCAACGGCCAGCCCCGTGACGAGCGGCTGTTCCGCAAGTGTTCTTGTTACATCACGCAAGACGACCTCCTGCAACCGTTCCTCACGCTGAAAGAGCTGATGACGTTTGCCGCCAAGCTGAAGCTACCCTCCGCAATATCGGCCGAGGAGCGTAGTGACATTGTAGGTTTTTCAGACTATCTTAGAAAGATGAGGTCTTTGGCTTGAAAATTCTCTGCCCCAACAATGACACCTAATTTCTGAAAAAATATTAGACCAAGCATGCGATAGCAAGCCAAGTGTCTTCCAAATGCTAGTGGCCTTTAGTTTTTTGGTCAGGTGGAATGTCTGATGAAACCGACTTTTTTTGTGCTTAGAGGACCCATATTAACTTAAAACTGAAGTTATTTTGAGCCCAATTGGTGCAGTATTTTATCCACAAAAAATGCTTGAAAATTGCAAAAAAAAACTCTTGGATTAGCTTTGGGAAGTTTGAATAGTAGAAATTGTTTCCATATAGCTGCTCCAGAATAAAGCCTCCCCCCCTTTTCATTTTATTTAATGAATTTTATTAAATCAAGGTGGCTGTCTTTTTAGCATGGAACGACTTTTTACATTTAAAATTTGATCGCTCAAACAATTTTGTATGCTGAAAAGCCGTCGCGAGCTCGGTCAACGCGACACAATTGCAAAGCGGTTTTCTGCTTTGCCAATATAAAAAAGATAAAAAATATCTTAACCTTCGAAAAAAACACACGACAAACTAGTCTGAATGCTAAGAAAACCATTAAAACTCCCACCGTTTCTTTACTTCAATTATCACGTATTTATTTCATAAAGCTTTTGATTAGAGCGATTTTTTCTAATAAACTTCTTTTTTCCTACATTTTCTTACCAATTTTGCGCCAAAAAAGGCTCCACACGAAGACCTCTCAACGGCTCTAGGACCATTTCAAACTAAGTCCACATCCTCTGAAATGGCTGTTAGGGTACATTATCGTACAATATTATTACACTTTTCTTATCAATCTGGATCAAAGGGCTTCTTTCAAAATTTTACTCGTATGTCAGTTCCCGTTGTTGGACCCAATTAAATTTGTCAAAATTGTTGACATTAAAATGAAGCTAAATTATTTAATGCAGTCATTTTTTGGCTGGCAGCATTTTGTTTTTTTGCTAATAGTATCTACAAGCTTAGCACACATTAACCTTTAAAGTTTAACACCTATGTCCACTTATCACAGGTATTGGAGATCATCGACCAGATAGGATTGACCTCAAGTCAAGATACTTTCACAGACAAATTGTCTGGAGGACAGAAGAAGAGACTGTCCATCGCTCTCGAGCTGATCAACAATCATCCGATCTTCTTCCTGGACGAACCTACGAGGTAAAATTATTGATTGTATGGATGGTTTTGCCGATACACAAAGCTATAGGGAATTCATCTGCCGCACAGAACAATAGAAGGGGCAAAATTACGGCAATTTGCGTAAGACGTTGCTGTGGTCTTACTAGACTTGGTCTCAGGATGGCCAGTCACGTACCTCTGATGACATATGACCTTTCAAAAACTTAACTGAGTTCCGCTTCCCTCCCAAGCGTGTTAAACTAAGTTTGAGCTGCATGTTTGCCAATCATGCAATCTTGAATAAGTTCAAAGTATTCTAAATTACTTCATTAAGTTGTAAAATCTTCTCAGCAAATATTCTTGCGTCCAAACGCTACTGTTTGTGACTGAGTGATTTAATTTAGCTGGAATAAGCAGTTCCTTTCTTAAAACAATGTGTTACATTTTTCAATACTATAGCTGGGATTGGGAAAATGATGGGCTCAGCGGTCCGATCATTGATCAGTTCGCTCGACCAATCTAGTTTCTGCAATCCTGCTATGCAAGTCTAAAAGAAAGGTCTCCAAATCTCTCTTATCACTACAGTGAGAGCCAATAATTATTTACCTACATGGATTGCAAAGTCATCCAGCATAAAAAACGGCCTGTAGAAAACTAAGGACTACCTATAGATTCATTATACAAATGAAAATGAAGAGATTCACGGTTTTGTTCCGGGATTGTATTCACACAATGTTGGGGACATGAATATAATACCTGCAAATGTGTGGAAATTATAAGACATGACATGATGACAATGACCAATTATCACCGATGATCAGTAAGTATTATACTTAAATTACTAATTACCATCGCACTTTATTCCAGCGGACTAGACAATGTTTCTGCCAAGCAGTGTCTGCAGATTCTAAAGACTCTGGCCCAGCAGAACAGAACCATCGTGTGTACGATCCACCAGCCCAGCGCGACGCTTTTCGAGATGTTCGACCTGATCTACGTCGTCTCGCAAGGAGTCTGCGTCTACCAGGGGACCCCGGTGGGGCTGCTGCCCTTCCTCTCATCCGTGGGCTTAAATTGTCCCCTCAGCTACAATCCTGCTGACTATGGTAGGTAACTTATCTCGGTGCCACTCTATTTCTTTTTACTGAACATTCTTTTCTGCTGCAAGTGCTAGTGTTGATTAACACGTGAAGAATGGGCCAAATCAGCCATTTTGAGGGGTGTAACATGTGAAGACCTGTCACCGTGTAGACTGTTTATTGCAGAGAATAAGGTTGAGAGATACAGCACAATAACGAAACAAATGTTTAGCGTTTATGCGTTTAAAGGTTCCGTCGAATTGGCAGCTATGCTAGAAATTCTACTACTAGCACCAGGAGAATGAAAAATTAATGTGGATACAAGTGTAGAAAATTGGCTCAGGTTAGCGCTCTCACTGTACTACAACACAGGGGCGTGGGCTCTAGACTAGGCAAACTAGGCAGTACCTATAGTCTGATGTTTTCAAAT
Organism: Lednia tumana; assembly: GCA_003287335.1. Taxonomy (NCBI): domain Eukaryota; kingdom Metazoa; phylum Arthropoda; class Insecta; order Plecoptera; family Nemouridae; genus Lednia; species Lednia tumana. Next base: position 3,108 of record QKMV01003455.1, read on the forward strand.
TTTTGTTACTTTTTAATTAATTTAATATGTCCTTTTTTTCCCGTCGTAAAAAATAATTTGATAGCAAAATTGATTCAGTATAGTTGCAAACTGTGCAAATTTTAGAACACTTTGGCTCTAAGCTGCTCCCTAAAGTTCATCGATGACATTTTAAACTTCGCGGCGCGCGTTTTTCCTTGTGCATTGCGGTCGCTACAATCTTCTCTGCCTAGTTTGGCACTTATTATGAAGGCCAGTTATACAGCAAAGCACGCTAGGCGAGCAGGCATGACGCAACACCCAAGCGCCGTCGTTCGACGCTGGAACGCTACTTTTATGGTAGTTTTTTGAGTTCGCAGTAGGCAAGAAATATTGGCTCAGTTTGCTACCACGATCGAATATCAAGCTGATTTTTTAACCACGGGTTCAGAACATTCGGAAACATCTGTTTTATTTACCATCCGGCACAGCTTGAGACTTCATCCCTCAAAAAATTATCAAAGTCAAAATTTGAAGGAAAAAAATGTTTTTTTAATCAAAACGAACGCTTGAGATCTACCTATAAATATCAAATAATTCTCAGTTACGTATTAGCAAGTGCCTTACCACAATCAGTAGCAAAATTAGCCAAATTTTATATTTTTAATCGTCAAATCTTGCCAAAAATAGACCAAAAATCCCTCAAAAATAATTACGCTCTGCAAAAGTAGTTCGTGAGAACGGAATATTGGTCTCCACACTTTTATATTTTTACTATTCGATAGCTGTATTCATTGGGTATCATAAAAGAAATAGATATCACTCAAAACATTAACTTTATAGCAGAGTTTTCTCAAAAGAAGCCTCGCGCGACGCAAGAATTACGTTTCCCGCCACGTTAGGGCATTCCTTATATTATCATCGAGAGGCATATATTAATAATTTAAAACACTGTTTGTCTTCACCATTCACTTGTAATTTATTGCCATCCTGGAGGTAGCATTAAGTCTCCTAAAACGCTCCTAAAAACCAACCCCAATTCTCAGATTTACGTATTATAATTTATTATTTCCTTAAAAGAAGCCTAAAATTGAATATAAACTGTAGTTTCACCAAACAAGAAATGAGGATGGAATGCACATTTACGAGACAAAATGGTGAGTACTAAAAGAGGTGCAATTTAACCTAAAGTTATTATTTGAAGTAGGTACTAATAGAGGCTGGAAAAAAGGTCTCCGACGAGGGAACCATGATTGCAAATTCTGCCTAGTCAATCTGAAAATCCACCGTACGCCCCTGGTTCAACATTAAGTAAAGTGCCGCTTGCCAAGACTGCTAGTTGTCACACGTGGTTTAGAGTTTAGTCAAATTGGTGTTTTCTTGTTATTCCCTGCAACTTTCATTCGTACCTTAAATGGGCACCGCAATCCTTACCGTAAAACCTTTACACCTAGCATGTGTAGGAAAACTTAATGAAAATTCCATTGCATTTCAACAAACTTTGTGATTTCAAAAAAATGGTTAAAAAACGACTTGCTAGGGTTTTGTTTTCAGTGATTGAAATAACCAACGGAGACGAACCAAACAACATTCAGTTCCTGGCTAAAGCTATTCAAAACGGAAAATTCGTTTGGTCCAATGACGAAATTATTACAGATGGTATTACAGTACTGAATCTCTCCAGCCCTATTGGTAGGTGATCAATTCCAATCTGAATTACTTAGAATTAGAAATTACTTGGAACCTTCGGAATGGATTTTCCTGGAATAGTTCTTCCTCCAAAAGGTCACAGCCATTTGCTTACCCACTCCCTTTCTATTGTGACCCCTCCCGACAAGCCGAAAGGCTTAGAAGTCTGTTGTGGTCTTCCTGAAACCAAAAAAATGCATTATTTTCTTGGCTACTCATTTTATTTGTTGCTTTTATTCATCTGACCAGATTAACGTAATCTCTCCCTCTCATTCATGAAATGAAGTTCAAGCTTTTCTATCACTTCTCCAAAAAGAATACAATTATTTCTTGGTTTATTCATCATTATAATCTTGCACTTGATGAACTTCAGCTCCGCTCTGCTCCCATTATTTTTTATTTTTTTATTCGGTATCTCTCCATTCTTTCGGCACAGTGGAAAGACCTAGTTTAGTAATAAAACCTAGTATAGTAGTAAAACTAGCCTAGTTTGTATGGTAGTTACCAACTTTTATAATGACTTCCATTTCCCTCTAGAGGGGATTAAAAATGGTGTCCAGAAGTCTCCTGAATTTGAAGCACAAATGTTCAAGTGGCAAACATCAGGCGTGGAATTTCCAACTTCGTCCTGGTCGCAGTTCCTTACAATATATTGCAAAATGATGAGACAGATCGGAAGAAATAGGGTAAGTTATCACTAAGTTTCCCCACTAAGATTTCACAATTACTCACTCACTCTCTCATCATTACTCACATCACTCATCATGCATTATTTTTCACTATACGCAACTTAACTATTACTTTACAACACTATTATGCTCCACGTAGCCATCACATCCGCCCAGTTAGTTTCAAAGCAAAACTTTAATTTATGTATTTGTCATGCAGGGAGTACTCATTGGAGACATTTAAATTACATTCCTTTTTCCTGAATAATTTGGCCAGTTCACAGTTTTACTGCTATTATGCGCTGGTGGTCATTGTGATTATACCTGCGTAATATCTACTACTTGCTTGAAATTTAAATGGGTGTTCTTTTAATCTTCTCTTTAATAAACTAAATTCTCTCCAGTTTTTCATTTTCAGACATCACTGTGGACACTATTAATCCACCACATCCTCTGCTCAACGATTCTCGGCATCGTGTTCTACAACACTGCTCCAGATGCAAACGAGTGGTACATCCATCTCAAAATTATCACGGCAATCAACGTGGTTCTAACTTATACTTGGGTAATGGTCCCTGTCCTCTCTTGTAAGTATTCACGTATTTTAAGTATTTCTGTGATCTGTGTTGGCTAGGGTAGGGTAAGTTTAGGGTAGGTTCCTGTATGTTACCGTTGGTCTCGACGACAAGTTGGTCACTCACCCAACGGATGTATAATACACGGGAGGCAATATTATAAACAGGTATTGAACTGGGATGAACGGGTAATTAACCGTAAGCGCCCAAAGTTTCTTGGGCAGACACCGGGTGGGCACGGGTTTTTCTGGACGAGCATCAAAAAATAAAAATGTTTGCTTTGATTTCGATGCTCAAGAGATTCTCCTCTATGAGAATTTTAACAGATTTCTATATGTTGACCCTTTACAACCACGGATTAGATGAGAAGAAAATATTACAATATTTAAAAGAGTATTCACAAGTTGGGTGTAAGGAATGCTATTTAAAATCGCTAAAGCCTTCTCGTTAGGGAACTTTCCTGCAAAGTTGACAAAATGTCAAAAAAGTTTTCAAGATTTTACTTAGCAGTTCCCAATTGTTTAAACATTTTGTTTGAAAACTAGTGCTAAGCTCAAAAAAAAGACTTACGAGTCTAAAAAATATATGACTATGAAACTAAATGGATTGAAATCTGTTTTCTTGCTTAATAAAGTAGAAAAAAATAGTACCTGAAAGCTGGTTGCAACTCGCGGTTTTTTAATCACGCAATGCCGCATTACGATTTCTTACCTAAGTAGAAAATGGGGATACATTAATTGTGAAGCTCCTCATCCTCACGGATTGTATTTTGGTACAGTATTTGGCTGTGATAGGTTGAGCTCTAAGGTAATGCAAAATCGCGCAATGAAAAACCTCGAGTCAGAACCTACCTTAAGTATGGCCGCACATTGCATAGGTACTTAAAAGATTTTTGGGGGCATTTTGATAGTTTGGGTAACACAACCCTACAACTGATTCAGAAACAGTTCAGTAAAATAATGGTGCCAGTAATGAAGTACAAATTATCTGTTATGTCATATTTATACAGATCCAAGGGAGGTGAAGTTGTTGCAGCAAGAACACTTCAATCGGTGGTACAGATTCTCATCCTACTACATAGCGTTGACTTTGTCCACCATACCAGCCAAAGTAAGTATATTCTGATTAAATTTGCTTTGACAAAATTTGTAATCCGTGCCTATCTCAGCGCATGACCCATATGGCATACCGCTATGTCGAAGCAGTCGGGACGTTCAGATTTGATATTTTCTACAGTCAGTGCTGTATGTGGTTCACCAGTCACATTCACAATAATTAGAACAAAACTAAGTCAATTTGAGCTCAGAATTGAAGAGACAGACACGAAAAGTCACGATCACTTTTCATAACCATATTGTTCAGTATACTCAAGGAAACATTTATCGATCGCTGGGATAAAGATAGACAGATTGACATAAAAGGTTTCAACAAGTTTCAATCCCGCAAACTTGACGAATCTCTTTTAACGACCAATCTTGATTCCTTGAGTGTATCTTCAGCCTACATATTGTGAAGTTGGAAAAATCTGAAAAAGTTTGATCATGCCATGGCTGTTTTTCAGATTTTCTTCGGCCTAGTCTTCCTGACCAATGTTTACTACTTGTTTGGTATGCCGTTCGAAGCCATCCGATTCTCGTTATTCTATCTGGTCGGCATATTGGTGTGCCTTATTACCGAAGGAATCGGTTTCGCCATTGGGTCTACATTCAACGTAACTGTAAGTTCTGATAAAAATTATAAGAAATTGAAACCAATCAAGATTCGAGGGGAGTTTTACAACGTGCCGCCACGGCTTATGAGATTTTGTAAAAATGTTTGTCAAGAAATTCTGCAACTTCAACGACTTCAATATCGGTTACAGCCTTAACATTTACTATTTTATTTGTTAAAATCTGTTCTTCTTCAGTAAGTAACTAGAAAAGAAATCTGATAAAACTTTCAAATCTGCAAATAAACATTCTTTCGAGCCGGTCTTCCGTATAAAATAACGTACATCCTGAAGCACGAAGCCCTAACCATGAACCTTTGTCAACTGTCAACTTTGTTTTCCAGAATGGGGCTGCCATTGGCCCAGCATTAATGGCTCCACTCATGGGCTTGGGGTTTTACGGATACGACTTCGCTAAGGAGATATCGACGTTCATGAAACTGGCCATGCAAACAAGTGTCGTCAGATGTGGTATTGTCACCATGTCCCTCATAATATTCGGATTCGACAGATCGACTTTAGAATGCAGCGACCCCTTCGGGTATTGCCATTTCAGAGATCCTAAAACGCTGCTTGAAGTCTGGGATTTCAACAATACGACGTTTCCGATTGAGTTATTGCAACTCTTTGGTATGCTGCTTGCATTTCGGTTGGCATTCTTTTTACTGTTACGCAGGAGATTAAAAACATAGATATTAGCTAGAGAGGTGAAGAAAGTTTTTTATAATTAGGATAATGGTTGAAGGTAGGGGATAGACCCTTCACAGATGATAAAGATTATTCGCAACTGAAAAAAGTGCTCTTAGCACATTTTAGCTGTGCCTTCTTCAAAGTTGAATGTTTGATGAAAGCAGTTTTGTAGGGTTGCTAGATGAAATGAAGGGATGAGGTGTGAATTACAAAATGAAAGTGAGCTGATTTGGGGAAAGGCATGTGTGGAAGGGGACGATGGTAATCTGCGACTGGACTATAGCATTGTTTGGGGTTTTAGTGAATCTAGAATAACTAGTCGATTGATCTGGTGGGTTGGTTCCCAACGTTTTAGTGCTGTGGCTTTGCAGATTGTGGGGTAGAGATTTGATGGTTTGGACGGTGACAAAGCTTTGTCGATGCATGATGGAGGGGCCTGGATCAGATTCATCTTGTATGTATGGGTTGAAGATCATAGAAATTATTATATGCTACTGGGATAACTATTGTTTTGTACAGATTAACCTGATGTTATACAAGCAGCAGTGTACAACCTTTTTTGCATATGCTAGTCATTGATGGAAAAGCTATTTTTGGTCCAAAGCAGGAATCTTCAACTAAATTTTCATGGCAAAGTTTCTACTTAAATGTAATGATTGCATTCATTTGTAAAATATTGTAGTTTTTTGTACCTAGATATCTATATTAAGACAGGTACCGGTAATACCTAGTTAACTTAAAAATTAAAAGCTGACAAAACCGGTGAGTTCAAGAGGTATCTTGTTTTTCTTAAGAAAACAGTGCATTTTACAGTAAGATTGCACTTCCTAACTACAAAGCAATGGTGACGAATAAATTTTTAAAATTTTATGAGTTCTTTGTTTTTATTTCCTATGTTCTGTATTTTTCGGGTGGAGCACATGAGCTTCTAAAAATGAGTGGCAATAGCTCATAGCTCATAGCAAGGAACGGGAAATGCGTTTCGTGGGCACGGAAAAATAGCCACGTGCTAGAATTTGAACCAGTAAAATATTCCAGCGTTGTGGAATGGTCAATGGTAATCGCCAGTCGTTAGGATCGAACCCAAAGGGCTTCCGATTGCAAGACAGGTGTGTGTCAACGCGCACACAGCAAGACTGAATTTGTATAAAAAAAATCTATTCAAATACTACTTCTGCAACACTCAATCTCTATTTACATCCAAATATGTATTCTCAATAAAGGCTGGTAAGTTAAGAATTTTGAGACTTCAAAACCGGTCCTACAAGAACGCGAGAAATAATTGTCTCAAGCGGCACTTCGATGTAACTCTTTCCCTTTGAAAATAATTTCCCATACGAGAATGGTAGTGGAGCTTTCGATCCATGGGACCTGGAGCAGCTATGCTTAGAAAAAAATCGTTAGCAGTGGTACACTAGCTCAAATTTCTTGTCCTAGAACAAAATTGACTTTTTTAATGCATTCATTTAGCCACAATACGCGGGTTACTGAAAATATGTATCTCAAAACTTTTTTATAAATTCATGCAAATTCCCATATATGCTGTTGGAATTCCATTCTTTACTTTTATGATACCTTCTGGTCGAAGCGAAGTTGTTATTTTAGTGGATAACAGAAAGTTTCAGCTCTCAGGGTACGACCTTGTCCTCCCAGAAGTATGAGAAACTATAACACCAGAATTTGCACGGAATGGTAGTGTACAATCACGGGAATCACTTTTAATAGAAAGCGGATACGAAACATGGTACAGATGATTCGTGTATTTACGTTCTAACTTCTTGCTCTCAGGAACATGAGATTCACGCTCGGCCCACGGTGGCTCAGTTCGTAAAAGTTCGTATTGCGTTCATCTCGTTTTCCGGGCTGGTCTTCCCACCTACGGACGAATTGCCATCCTCCCCTTCCTCTCCTATTCTAGGCTCGGTGATCGGTATTGACGTATTTTTTCAGCGATTTATTATGCTTACACGACAAATAGGTACTAACAATACACGTCAAATACAACGTGTAAATAATTCAATTACAAACGCTAAAAATGTAAATTTGAAGGTGAAAACACAGATTGCTTTTGTTTCAATTTTGTTTAATAGTAATACTACATTACTGTGCTACAGTAGGGTTCATGCTAAGTTTAGTTATTTGTACCTCTGCTTCTCCTTCATTTTCTACCCCCACCATGCGGTCCAAAGGTTTGGGTCTGGGTTTTGGGTTTGGTTTCTGTTATCAGCTCCGCTCGTTGGGACCCAAATCTTTGGGTCGCATGGTGGGAGAAGAAAATGAAGGAAGCTTCGGCAAAAATAACTCAACCAAGCTTAAACCCCACTGCAGTCTGCAACTCTTTACCCGACGTAAAATCTCGTCTACGTTGCAATATTATGTCAGCCACCTGAATAAAATACTTTATCGTATTTACGATACTGAAAATTGCAGAAATTTTATTGCATGCTAGCATAAAAAAATAAAACTTGTCGATTTGAGAAATGTGATAGCCCTCCACAGGTAGGGTAGGAGGGAGCTCTCGCCCCCTGCATGACCCTGGGTGAGGGAGGGTTGTTTACGAATCACAACCCTATCGGATGTCACAAAAATACGTGGATCAAGTCTCTCGAACGAAAAGAAACATAAACAAGAATTTAAAAAAACTGTTAATTAACTGGGTAGGCAACACTGCTAAGAACTGCACGATTAAATTCCCAACGTTTCGCAGCTGTGTTGTTGACTTCATCCGGGACTTCATCCGAGCTTCAACTTAGAGCTAAGATTAAGAAGTACACATGAGTCTAAATAATTTGATAAACAAGAATGTCTACTAAATGTCATGGGTGCTTAAAGAAGCGTTCTTGTTGGATTCAGCTATATGTGTCATCATACCATAGAAAAAGGAGCCACTCTCGTAGTTAGAAGCCTAACGCTATACAAACCCATGTCAACCACTTGTCCCAGTAGTTGAGAGAATAAAGTGATATGTTTGTAGAAGCGCTAGGAGTAGTGCAAGTATCATTTGGCCAGCGGCCAGCCGCTGAATTTGAACCGAGTGCCG
>QKMV01003456.1:0-11434 GCA_003287335.1 Lednia tumana
TGCTGAAAACTTAACTGAAACTAAACTGCCAACGTTTCGCTAACTATTCTGAAAGCTTCATCGGGGCTAGTCTGGTTGTATGATCATGGTGTTGTATAGTCATGGTTGTATAATATTTAATCACTTTAATAAACGCAGTCGTGCGTCAAATGAAACGTTAATTAAAAACTGCACACGCCTTTCCGAATGCAGGAAACAGAATTCTTTTTCGAGTCCGCAATTTTAAAATCTAGTGTTCGAAGCGAATGTAGGATAATTTTCTCGAATCAGAATACCTAACTGAAACTTCAAGCCGTATAGCGTGATTGAAATGACATAATAATTTAATGAAGATACACTCTAATAGCAGAGTAATTGCACCTTGAGGAGTTATTTCCTGAATAGTGTACTTATGCTAATAATAGTTTAGCGCTTCGACGAACTTTCCGAATGTTATATATTTGATTAATTGGATTTGTATTTAGCGGTATTCATAAATCGATGTAAAATAGATGCGTTTATAGCACGGTCACGTCTATCCGACTTTTCAATCACGTTAGAATATTATAATTGCTGTAAATCTGCATTTTCTTTATGCATATAATAAGGAAGAACTCAATCCGGAAGTATTTTCTTTGCTGGACGAGGATGTTGTTGGTAGTACCTAGGGCTATCACGTGCCGGACAATAAAGATGAGCCCATGTTCTGTGTGATACCTACGAGTATAGAGGATAGGCATGGTATAAAACCTAATCCCATACAATCTATCCCACAGCAATTATTGGTCGTCATTTTTGAACATGTGAACTCAATTGGGAAAGAATGTATCATTTTGTTATCATTTTCCCACATTGAAACATACCACTTTAATGGGTGGTTGCAATTTACAGATTATTTCGCTGATAGCGTAGGAAAACACCTTCGCCGATGGACCACAGACTACTTCCAAGTTCCATAGAAACTTCATGCGGAGTAATTAAGATGAACGATGCCTTTCTAAAAAGATTTGTTCGTTGGCGTTTAGAAAAAAGGTGCTTCTTTCAGAGCGGCATAGCTGACTGAAAATGATGAGTCAAAATATGGCTGATTGTGTGTCAAGCTAATTATTCTGCCTTACGCTTCCGCACTTGATTGATCGGCGCAATGGGTGGGAAATGTTACGAAACATTCATGAATCGTAATATTTGCATTATTGTTTGCTTTGATTTGGTGTTTATATTGCCGAACGTGGGACCTCTTCGTGCCTAACAACTCTTTTCCGCGCTCATTTAGTGCGCTAATCTTAGAAGAATGACAGCTGTGGAATACTCAACGAATTGTAATGAACCACCACATTTCCAATCTTCCGCATCTTTATTGCATCGCGTCTTATATCACAGTTCGTTCTGGCTGACCGATTTTTAATGATGTGAGCACATAACATACGGGGCTAATAAATAATTTCCACATCCACACCAAATTGTTTACCGTTTGTCAAATGTATCGTGCTATCCGAAGTGCATAATGCAACACAAGTTGGCATTTTCACTTTAGTACAGTTGAGCAGCCAGAAAAAAACCCATTCGAGCCATAATTCGATTCATAAATACGTAAAGCAATTCTTGTACCACGGGGTTGAACACACCAAATCGATTTATTGATGGCATACAGAGAAATTCAAATTATTATTGCCGCACCACGTACGTACGGGAGGTTCAGCGTTTTGGCATTTCTTGACTTTCTTTTGAGAAACGATACGATGTGCTGGTGTGCGGCTACCACTTTCAAACACCACAGAGTCAATTCACACGGAATTAGCACCGTTTATCGTCGCACACTCGGTCAGCGAGTGGTGTGAAGTTTCATGCCAGCCTACCGTGTTTGGTATGTGCCGACCCATCACTCATTTTGTTCAGGTCAACCATTGACACGTCCAGGTACCTACAGTCACGAGGTTTCATCAGAACGCGTCATCAAACGAAAGGGAGGCATGCCGCAAATGGCTGCTACCATAAACACCAACTATTAATTATTATAATTTCATTGCGTGCAGCGGCGTGGGCATCAGGGAGCATCAGAGAAAACTCTCGACAATAGCTGGAAGGTTCGAGCGCGGCCCAACGGCCCAACCCAAACAGAAGAGTGCTGAGATGACAAGGAGCTGCCCTGCGTCTGCAGCCTCTGTCGCTTGCGACTTGCGATCTTACTCGAGTTCGCAATGCTAAGTTGGCTCGAGTCCCGATATCGCACGTAAACGACCCACTTTGGCGATCGAAACTCATGATGCACCTTTACTTTCTCCGCGGCTGATGAATCTTCAAGCCCTCTAACGAACAGTCGCGTATGTGTTGTGTAGAAATCGCTTCGCAAATAAAATAAAGTAAAAGGTGTGCTGACCACCGACGTCTTGCGACAGATAAAAATGATTTTATATCGGTCAATATCTGAACAATGCGTTAGTGCTCTAACTAATAGTATTTATTGCAAACGAAAGTAATTGTGTAAGAGATGTTAATTGCAAGAAGAAACCAAATGATACAGGGAAAACACGATTGCATAACGTTATATTGAAAGGGTTTGGTATGGACTAAAGTGTTTTGTAAAATCTCAATAAATTATAGACGAGTAATAGATAAGTCATTTTGTAAACGTACCTAATTTTTCCTGAGCGTTAGTTCGTGCAAAAACTATTATTTAAAGCTAACTCATTCTCACACCTTAATGAATTGGGGAAACGCTAGATCGGGACTAATTACGATTGTTAAAACGGAGTGTATTGGAAAACAATTTTCTCGCCGAATGATTTGTGAAGGGAGCAATTTAAAGATAAACCGAGCCCGATTACAGAACAACTAGAATGCATTGGAACTGAAATTTAGTTTTTCATAAAATGTTTATATGAAAGGCCATGGAGGTAAAAGGCATAGTAAAAGTTCGTCTCTGTTATTTTTTTGTTTGCAAGATTATTAAATAATTACAGCCTTTAGCTCTGTTCCGCCGTTGTTTCTTGTTTCGATACAGTTTTAGTTTTTCACGAGTTTACATGTGGAAACCTATAGTCTTGCTAAAAGTACACAACAGTTAATTACACTCGTTGCAGGCAACAGTGCACCAGAAGCAATACATTGTATCTTGTAACACAATGCAGCTTCTAAAAGTACCGACTCGCGATAACATAATAACATAATAGCTGATCGTTACTTTAGAAAAGAGAAGTGACAGTAGAGACGAATAATTATCATTGTTGTCTATTGCCGACGAGAAAGTATAGAGGCCATTAAACAGTTTGAAGATGTAATTATCATTAACACTGTACAGCACATCTTTCTTCTACCGCGTCTATGCCTCGTGAGATAAAAGGTTTTTTTGTGGTTAACAACATTACGAAATCAAAATATCTCTAATGAGATCAAACACGAGAGAGTGAAAATTTACGAAATCGTTCCTGTTTTGCGGATAATCTTCATTCTTTGGTCACTGCAACGGTTACACAACGACAAATAATTGGTGTATACACTGTACACCACATTTGACCAATCATTATTCACGCTATACTATCGGTTTCATCATTTTGGCCGAACGGATAACCGGGTTGTGGTGAGCTGAAAGTGAAACTCAGATGGGCATTTACGCTGCAGGTAACACGTGACCTTTGCTGCATTTAAATGCTGACTGTGCCGAGATTTTATCTCATTCCGAGTATACTTTATGGTGGAGTGAGGGGCAGGTTAAAAAACACATCAGATTTGCAGTTCCTTTTAATTACTGCAGCTATAACTATAAGTGGCAGAGACACCAAACTTTCTTACCTCCAAGAGAATTCAACTGGCTTTCTGACAAAATGTATTGGAAATGTTTGTTTTTTTTACTTTTTTTAAAAACCTGATTTTAAGTGGGATTTTATCATTTTTTTCAACTTAAATCAGTTTTTTTTAAACTGATCAATATAAAAATTAGAAACACATTTTTTTAAAAAGCTAGTTAGATTTTTATAGAGCAAGTTTGGTGTTTCTGCTACTGATAGTTTAGCTGTAGTAATTAAAATAAACTTCAAATCGGGTGGGTTTTCCCAGTTGCCCCTCCCCCGACCTTAAGCCAGAATGACAACCGAGGAGCGAAATATGATATGTAAATCGGTGTCATAAAGCTGGATTATTTTAATATCTTAATTAAATTGGACTCGTAAAGTTATTCGACTGTATATTCTGTTATTGTGTGCAGAGATTTGCATGATACATGCAATAAAATACTGTTGCACATCGCTCAAACATGTGCAACGAGGTTACATTGTAAACATTTTTATTTTGCCGATAAAGTTGCGCATTAAAGTCAAAATAATTGCAGGCTATTCAAAGACAATTCTTATAATTATGGCCGGTACGCATTGTGATTCGTGAAGAAACCCATTAAATTGCATAGAATTACTATCGATGAAATCGACAACAAACTTTGAATTCCCACACCAGAGCCAAGTATGTGTTTTTTGTTTTGTCACAAGCGAGTCGGCTTGACAAAGGACATTTTGCAGAGCCAACTGAAATGTTCGTGGTTTGGCCGGCTCCCATGTTTTGGCGGTCGATGGGGCGATCTTAGAGCCTTGTAGACAGCTGGTCAGTTGGTAGCCTGACAGCCGAACTGAACGCCCCCTTATCTAACGCACACTTAATATTCACCAAGGAAACACAAGCCAATGTTGATAATACTGAATCACAGTTCGACTGCAAAGCAGACCCGCGGCTGTTTCTTTGAACAAGGTTCGATAACTGTTGGGTGTTGGCAATGCTGAATCCATGTCACGCAACGAGCGCGGTACATCTTTCTGCGAACGTTAAATCGAAATCAAGATGCTTAGCAAGCATTCAACAATTTAGTATTACGTAGCAATCGCTTTAGGCATCCAGTGCTATACGAGACAACTTACCGAACATTTTTTAGTCCCACATAAATTAAACAAATGCAAGAAACTAGATGAGATATAATGGCTAATGGCCAGCGTTAACATTCTGCTGAAAACTGGTCCATTCGACGGCTTTCACCCAGAAGACGAACTGGCAATGCACTTAATGGCGCTAATTCGTTTGACTAGTAAAGCCACCGAAGTTAGTCAATGCACGTGGAAACGAGAGCGGACTGACGGGGTAATAAAAGGGTTAGTGTTGACTGCAGACCATGTGAAGTCCCCGTAGCCTCGCGCTCATTGGAAGTAGTTTTATTAGTCATGAACAAATGCATCGAAATATTGCGATGTATCTTCCGATACAACCAGCTAACCTGGTAAGCTGAACCGAGTAAGCTCGATTTCTGACTGCTTCTGCGTAGAAACATACACGAACTTGCATCGAATTCTAAAGTTTCACATGTGAAAATATGCAGGTTTATTACAAACATGCAAGTGCTTATGTATCTTTGATGTTACATATTTCATATCCAGCTCATGTGATTTCCCACTGGCAACTTATGGTCTGGCAAACTAGATGCAAATTGAGAGTAATTGTATGTCAACCTGCCTTGTTCACTGAGTAGTGAAGAGAACATCATAATTATTAATTAAGGCTGTGAGTTGAAACTAATATGCAACGAGCAGAGGACTTTCACTGGGACGGGGCATGTGACAAAGTGACACAAAATCGTACTCGCTCGCGATTAATCGAACGGTGTTACGAGCAAGACGCGAGTCGAAAGTTTCAATCGCACTTTGGCAAACTGTCACTAATTCTCAGGCATGGCTTCCTTGACATCCGCGTCGCTCTTGTCGTACGGTGAAGAATAACGATTTGATTACGTGCTCGTTTATTCAGAGGTTTTAACTTTTAATGATTAATTACAGTCGATTGATCTTTTGTATTAATGTCAGAATCAGAATTCTATGCGGCAGCTGGTTGATTTCGACGTTGCATATCAAAGGTCAGGTGGAGAATTCTGTAGACTCATGTCTAGCTTCTAATCTAGGCGCTAGATTTCAAAAAACAACTGATAAAAAACTCGGTTGAATTTTGATTTAAGATACTTTTTTATACAACTTAAGAGCGATTTTTCCCCTGCTCAAGTCAAGAGTAAACTTTATGAAACGTTGGAGTAGATTTCTTAGCATTTAACCCAGTTGTAATAAGTTTTTTTTTTTATAGGTCGTTTCTCGGAAAGATATCGATGGAAAGAAAGAAAACACGTCGTTGTTCTAGGCGAGCAAAATTTGAAACCGAAATCCAGCGCAGAAAGCTGAAGTCTCGAACACTTGAGATGCGTCAGGCAATGAATAGTCGTGAAATCTATTTAATTAAATGAGAGACTAAACCAAAACATCAGAACAATGGGCCATGATTAAAAATAATAGAATGGTGTGAATCTGGATTAAGAGCATGCTTACACATGGCCGTAGCTGTAAGACAGAACCATGTCTTCCACGCAGATCGTCTCGAGTCATGCAAGTCCAATTTGAAACTGAATTGAGCCGAGACGTTGCGAAGAGCAAACGAAAGGATTTGAACGCACGATAAGTGCCGGAAACCCTTTTTGCTCTCACTTCAAGGAACTCGTCATTCGTTCCTCCTTTATTGCATTCAATGACATTGGTATATTGCTAACTCTTCAAGACTCATACGTTTTTAGCTGTTATTATTAAAATTTCTTCCGTAGAGCTCAAGTTCGATTGCAATGAATGAATATACATATGATTCGAAAAACTTTTACTGGCGGATGTCGAAGGGCCATTTTTTTCCTTAGAGTTGCGCTTTCTCTAGAAGTTATCGGTAAGAAGGTCGAGGTCAATCTCGCGGCTCGAGAAAGATGGTCCCGAACCTGACCTCCCGACCGAAGATTCTCTTCGGAGTTCATCCGATCCAGGGGTCAACACATCACATTCAGTTCATGTCCGTGCAGTTTTGACTTTTGACCCGTGCGTAAGAATGCACAATTTGGCAGGCCAGATTATGTCCGGCCAAAAAACAACATTTCATTTCGCGTGCCCAGACCGTTTAATGCAATGGAGGACAAAATATGTTAGGTACTGTTTCGTGTTTACTTTCCAATCTCGCCTGAAGATGAAAGCTACGTTTTTACTAAAATGAAATATTAATTACCGACTTGTAATGAATACGTATTTAAGTCCGATGTTTCAACGCCCTTACTGGTGGCTCAAACCTAGTTCTAATGACCACGAATAGTGTTTAAATTACTTTATCCCCTGAGAGAATGATTATTACCATGATTAATATGCACTCACTACATGCAATGCGGAGTCAAACCTACTTCAACAGCCCAGACACGATCTTGCTTATTGAGAGTATAAAAAAGTAATACGAGACGAGCCTTTAAGTGAATAAATTTACCTCAAAAGAAGATGAGTATTAAATACTTACTACCTACAGGCTACATGTATAACAGAGACAAAATAGGTTTGGCAGAACTCAGAACAATTCTACAGACATGTACGGTTTACGTGTTTCTTGTACTTATGGTAATTTAGCATGAAGTTGTTGTTGCAAACATCAGGACACAATAAACAGGAACACATCCACACGCTAGAGTTCTCATGAGATGGGAGATAGAAAAGATACAAGCAGACTCAGCACAATGGTCAATGAATGACACAGGAGTCACGAGCTTCAAGGTTGGTTAGTAACAAACAACGAACGTATTAAAACATTGCTTATTTGTAACCAAACGGAAATAGAAGAGTAGTCGCGAGTCAGTTATTAATTAAGTATACTGGAACTGTTTCCGTGCACACTCAGAAAGTGAGAGTATGGTTGGGTTTAGCCCACCGCGTATAGAATATCAGTTTCACAAAAGAAACACTACAGTAAAATTAAAATGAGTTTACCACACCAGACTTTTAAGGTACCACCTTGACGCCAAAAAATACCAAAAATAGTTCACGTTAAATCATGTCCCAGAAGCATAAAAATCAAAAAAAAAAAAACGGAACCATTCTTATATCAATAGGCAACGGCCACAATTACAATTAGACTAATTACTTAAATCGACGCAAAATGATCTATCAAGTGTAACACATTATCATTTTTTTATGTTGGCGGCTATTTTTCGATGCGAAAACATAGCAATACTCCAATATCAGCTAGATAACGCGTAGGTCACTAGGACTGCAATTTTCGGTTTTTTTAGTTTATCATCATCGTATGTAATTAAAAGTTAGATGCATTAGTTTTTAAGTGCATCGAAAATTCGTAAAAAAGGTGTTTCGCTGTAGGGCCGAAATCAACTAGCTAGATTTTATGTCATGCGGCTGGCAACATTTTCAGAATAAAATTGGCTCTGGTAAGGATCGGCTAATAACACTGTATTGCCTGAAGATGACTGCGCCATCGCGTTTAGAACCACATTAGATTTACAACAGAGCAAACACCGTGGAAGCCGAACAACCAACGGCTCTGAAAATCTAATCTATTTCATTAGTAATTTAATATCATGCAAAAATCGTTAAAAAAATTACTAGGTCGCTGACATTTATTATACAGCCAACAAAAAACCCGTAGGATGAATCATTTTACGGTCGTTTAGTCATTTGCTTGCACGATGTGAAGACATAGGCTTTTGAAGGTTGGGATTTAATAGATAATACATAATTCAACATTACACATTTGAAGTAGAGCAATATAGAAATACGCCGAATATAAACATAATTGCTTGCCAATTACACACTTTGGCTTGCAAATGGGTGATATTACAGAGCACTAATTGCCCCGGCGGTGCGAGCTGCGAGCGTATGTCTTGAAACAATTAGTACTCTTGGGGGGTGTACGTAAGTTGGGAAAGACACTCAACAATTACTCGTGAAAAGCTTTCAGGTTTCAGTCTTCTCGGGAAGCTAAGCGCGCCTAAATTATTTCCCAGTTCAATTGTGTGCAGCTTGAAGTACTAAACCTAAATTCTCATGGCACTCTCACAAATGCTTGTCAAACATAAAAATGGAACTGTAATTACCATTATCAGATGCCTTCATCTTGATTCATATAACGCGTTGACGTACGCAATTATAACGAAGTGGTCAAAAATTATACGTTGTCTAGCACTTAATAATAAACGCGTGTCTTCAAATTCATCGGCGTTCGTCACTTAGAATTGACGTTTATAAAGGGATGGGCATGTTCATCTAATTATTTTCTATCGACCGTCGAATTTTATCAATTTTAAATATGCAAAGCTGAAAATTGCACAGTATTTTTCCGGATCGCTGGGTGATGGGTATGGAAGACCTTTACTCTGCAATGATTCCAATGATCTCGATATCTTCATGGTTCGGTTTGGGTCCCTATCAATTGAGCGGCAGAGTCGGTCACAGAACTCTCCTGCTCTCGAAATCTGGTATTCTTTACAACGTATTAGTGATGACGCATTTGATTTCAGTTTATTTGACTGCAGTTTATTATAACTGGTGGCGAAGCAATCTTACTGCTACAAAAATCTTGAGCTTAATACATACTTCGGTGGACATACTGATTGCGTTGACGGCTACATATCTGTGTTGTAAAAATGGAAGAAAAGCAACATGTGTATTTCAAAGCGTTTCCCAAATTGACAAAACGTTTGAGTCAAGGGGCGAAGTGATGCCATATCAAAGCTCGAAGAGATATGTCGTGTATCAGTTGTCGTTAGCCGGGGTTATTATTGGATTGAAAGTATGCTTATTTATTTACAGAACGTTGAAGATCAAGAAATTGACGTTTCACTTTTACCTGTCGTGGCTACTTTACTTTTCACACCAGCTACCGTTATGCTTCATGGTGTGTCAATTTGTAGACTGCCTGCTGCTTTTAAAGCTGCGGTTCCAATTCATAAACAAGTATTTTGTCGAAATCACACAAGAAGCCGAAATCAGTGGCAATACGTCCAAGCAGATGGAGCAAACATGTGTGAACAAGCAAGGAGATCGTAACTCATCTGCATCTTCACTAGCAATCCGTAGCGTTGCTGCCATCCACGACAAACTGTGCGATTGCGCCATCGAAATCAACTCAATGTTCTCTATCCAAATCCTTTTATTCACCACGTCAACGCTGCTTAACATTCTGGGTGAAACTACTTACTTCATTTCGTGGCTCGCACACAAGCCTAAACTCGAAGACTTTATCATCTCGACAAGCTTGATTGCGGCAATAATATACCAATTGCTGTCTATAATTAAAGCATGTGTTACTACTTCAGCAGAGGTGAGATAAAGATCACATTTCTAATGAGTTTCTTTTTTATTGTTGTTAAACGCAATCCAGACGCTCGGACGTGAGACTTTATTGTCATAGCAGACCATCTTATAAATTATGCTCATATTTTAGGCCAATTACACCGCGGTCGTGCTTCACAAATTCATGCTGAATGCTGCCAGCGGCTGCGATTACTGCACGATGAACCAAGTAACATGCGAATCTTTCAATTATACTTACCTACCCACTGCTGCAAAATATTAGCAGCGTTTTCGGAAGTGAACTCGTCATTTTCTTTCGCAGCTGCGAGTGTTTTCCATCCAGCTTCTGCATCGCAAACTTCAGTTCACCGCTTGGGGGTTTTATAGACTCGATGCCACGCTGCTCTGTTCGGTATGAGTTAGCTGTTAGATCTTTGCTTGCTGTAGTCTTTGCTTTGGTCAGGAGTGCACGGAATATTGAAGTCTTTGCTTTGGTTAGGAGTGCACGGAATATTGAAACGTTTTAACCCTCGCACTTGTATAGTCTTTGTTTTAGTCAGAGGTGCACGGAATATTGAAACGTTTTAATCCTCGCACTTGTAAGTATCCATGTTAACATCTCGAACATGTTAACTCTCAGAATAGATGGGTCTGGCTATGTTGTCAAATATCTCGTAGACCAAGTGCATCCCTCACATGCCATATTGCTATACCGTTAATTGATGAGTTGGGGAGGCAATTTGGTATTAGGCAACACAGCTCTGTGGTCGAGTCAGCGACCAAGTCAACACGGGTAGAAAACCCGAGTCCTGTCAAATAAATATTGATTTCAATAAAGATAAACCTAATCACCTCTAATTCCGTGCACTCCTAACTAAAGCAAATACTAGTCTTTTGCTGTGTTGCCAAATACCAAATTTCCTCCCCAGCCCATCAATTAACGGTATAGCAATATAGCATGTTAGAGTTGCACTTGGTCTGCGAGATATTTGACAACATAGCCAGGCCCATCTATTCTGATAGATAACATGTTCGGGATGTTAACATGGATACCTACTTACAAGTGTGAGGTTTAAAAAGTTTCAATATTCCGTGCACTCCTAACTAAAGCAAAGCCTAGGGCTAGCCGTGTAATTATAATCCTTGTCAGACCATTGTCATATTTGCCATTTCAAAGTCAATAAGGACGACTGAAATTTCCAAAAAAACTGTTAATTAACTGGGTTAAACTGCTGAAAACTTCTAACAAACAGTTTACAAGCAAGGAATAAACTTTTAAAGCCAATTACACGGCTAGTAATAATTTTAAGAATATTAAAATCACTTCAAAAATACCT
>QKMV01003457.1:0-11433 GCA_003287335.1 Lednia tumana
CCCCGGGCCCGCCGCCGCGGCGGGGGGCGGTGTGGGCAGCAACCTGTTCTGCTACTGCCAGTGTCCGTACGACGAGGTCTCCGAGATGATCGCGTGCGACGGGGCCGCCTGCCGCATTGAGTGGTTCCACTTCGAGTGCGTGGGCATCATGGTCCCCCCGCAGGGCAAGTGGTTCTGTCCGGACTGCCGGCGAGAGCCCGGGGCGCGCTAGGCCGGCCGGGTTGTAAATACGTCTGCCGAGCCGGGCGACACGAGTTTGTTCCGAACGTTATTAGCAATTCGCGCAAGGTTGACTTTATTGCACATGTGCGAGAATGGATTTTTTAACATTGGACCGCCCGTAGAAAGCGCAACGCCGAAGAAATCGCCCCCGCGTGTTTGCCGGTCGACGCGGTTATGGCGACGAAGGGGGCAGGCCCCCCCGAGCGGGCATCTGCGAAGTGGCGCCGCCCATGGTCTGGGTGGCCGCGGTCGCTTCCACCTGCGTTGGCGTGGATGCCGTCGCCAGCGCAGACGCCGGCAGCTGGTAGATGATGCCTAGCACGTCGTCGCGGAATTGCGCAAACGTCATCTCCTGCGAGCGAACAATAAACGCAGTGATGCACAATTGGTTGTTTTCTGTCTCCCTCGTCCCTCGTCCCTTCCTTGGCGACCGCGTTCACTCGGTGCGGGAATGGCCGCCGCACGAGACGGGATGAACACTGGATTTCAGGGTCACGCTGAATGCGGTTAAAGTTATCAATTCGATAGTTGATTAAAAATGTTTCATCATGTAACAATGTATGTTGGAACGTTGTTCTTTCACAGAGGACAACATCCAAGGTGACCACTATTAAAGTTTATAACGAAAAATAACCGGAAACGAGATCGTGCTTCTTTGAATCGGAGTTGGCTTAGCTCGATTTCTGTGGGATTTTGACTCGAGCCCCCCAGCTGAAAAAACTATGTTGAACTATTATCTCTCTTGCTTGTCTGAGAGCAAAATCAAATCTCTATGCCTGTAAACTGCTGATCAACTAGAATTGTCATCTGGTTACAGATCTGGTAACGGACCATGGTTGATTTTGGCGTAAACCCTATTTATTGATACAAGCCAGAGTTGGTTCCCCAAAAAGGTCCAAAACCCTACTCTGAAATAGCCGTACTACCCGGCTTGAGATGTTTCCTTCAAACGCATACTAGATACACTAAAAAAATTACATTTATATATTTCTTGGTAGCACAGCCTCCAGCCACCAAGATTTTTGTGGATACTGTAGATTTTTTATTTACGAAGACGTCGGTTTTCCTTTACCTTTTCCGCTATTAATTAACCACTGGTTCTAGATGGATAGTTCCAGAGACCCTTTTCGAAACTATTTGAAGTGTTGACTTTGTGATTGGAATAGTTCTTTGAAGGGTGATGGGGGGTTTCTTACCGGGGACAGACGCGAGTAGAAGGACTCGAGGTCGTCGTCGGCCACCCTCTTGCGTGGGTTACGCATGAGCACACTCAGGTATTTGAGCACCTGGTCCCGGGACAGGCCCTCCCCTGAAATGCAATGCAATAAACTTAGCATTCATCCAGTTGTAGTGAATAACGTTGCAATGAGGTATTAACAACCAAATGGAAGCGATGCGCTATATACACCAAGGGCTTCAATTATCGGGATTGAATTCCTAATCTTCATCAATATTTTCAAGTGCCTACACAGAAGCCTTCCGATTTTGCCTGGTAACTTAGCCTCAAACTTACAAACCAAACCAGCCTCAAACTTTGGTAACTTAGCCTGAAAGCCGAGTTATTTTAAAATCGACTGGACGCTCGTTGTTCCTAAAAAAAGAAACCCAAAAGGGTCTTGATATTCAACGCAAATGGCAAACAAAGCGACCTATGATTTATATGTTTTTTGAGGGTTAAATTTCATCCCGAATACCATGGGCTACTTCATTTTAACCGTGGATCCAAATAAAGGCCACGAATTGAAGTAGGTATCGATATTGGGAACTGCTAATGTTAGATTTATCGTACTTCCCCTAGGTGCTTCAAATTGGTCCAAGCCCGAGCGGTTCCTGAGATTCAGCATAAACTTCCACCACTAACGAAATAATTTGGGTGAAATGCTATTTATATACTGTATTCCAATGTTTGAGGGACCAAATACGCCACAAAAATTGTTTCACTTCCAAATATGGTAATCTTTCTAAGATAGGCTGCCCCGTACGTCGAAATGTGTGAAGGGCTGCCTAACCAGCTTCTCACAGGATGCAGGCTTGTCTACGAGTCTTTCTGATCGCTCAATTTCGGGCATTTGGGAAGTTTTACACATCTCCATTGCATTCCCTCCACAAACCTTGGCGGCGGAGCGACCATGTTAATTTTGTTATCTACCTACTTTGTTTAGATTCATGTGTGTCGGCTCTTTTTTCCTATATTTCCCTAGATGCTTCCAACTAAACTCCGTTCAGGGTTGAGAGTGCAGTGGCAAATGTGCTCGTCAAAGAAGGTATACCATGATCTTTTTGAACAGGCTGTCAATCACTAGAGGGTATGTGGTGTGAGAGGGTCTGTAGTGATCGTCTAATGGCTCCTGCAAAAGTTGTCACTTGTAATCTGTGAAAAGGTTTAGTGAATGTAACAAGTTCAAGTAAACCGAAAAATTCACACAACAAACCCTCCAGTGATTGACAGCTTATTCGAAAAGCACACGGGATACCTCCTTTGACCAGAACATTTACCGCTGCACTCTCAAATCCGAAAGGACTTTAGACATTTGGTTTCTTCGATTCGGTACTTGAATTCTACGCCGTGCTTCCATCTAACTTTAACATACGTCGCACAGAGTTGCATATCAAATAAATAAGAATCCCGAACCTTGGGCAGTGTTGGGCAATCAACCAAAAAAAAGGAACTAGTTAAAAGACAAGTTACTTGCTTTTAAAAGGAACTAGTTACTTGATAAGTTACCTGACCACAACATAAACTGAAAAGTAACCCAAAAGGAAGTATAGTTCCTTCAAGTTACTTTTAAAAATTACCAATTACAAGCAGTAATCCCGGAATTATGAGGAAACAAACGCCAAGCATGGCTGAATCACCAAAATAACTGCATAGGAACTAGGAAATTTCCGAAAGGGAATATCTACCCACATTAATTAATTTGAACCAGTGATTGCCGACGTACAGTATGCTGTAATTGGAACTAGAAAAGTAATTAACGTGCTAGTTCTCGTTACTCATTAAAAGTACTCAATACAGTACTAAAGTTACTGGTTAAAAAAAGGAACTAAAAAGGAACTGAGTTACTTAAGGTCAGGGGAGGGGCAACTGGGAAAACCCACCTGAATTTAAGTTTGTTTTAATTGCTGCAGCTAAAGTATCAGTAGCAGGGACACCAAACTTGCTTACCTCCACGAAAATCTAACTGGCTTTCTAAAAAAATGTGTTTAACATTTTTATATTCATCAGTTTTTAAAAAAACCTGAATTTTGTTGAAAAAAATGATAAAATCCCACTTAAAATCAGGTTTTTTTAAAAAGCAAAAAAAAACAAACATTTCCAATACATCTTTTCAAAGAGCCAGTTGAATTCTCTTGGAGTTAACCAAGTTTGGTGACTCTGCCACTTATAGTTTAGCTGCAGTAATTAATATGAACTGCAAATCTGATGTGTTTTTTTACCTGCCCCTCCCTCCACCTTAAAAAGGAACGCATTATCGGTAACGCGTACTTTTGTAAAAGTTACTTCCCAACACTGACCATGGGTTAGTTCGCTGGCTCACCGTAATCGGTGAGTGCGGTAAAGAGCGCCTCGCGACGCATCGAGAAGCTGCGCACGTCTGCGTACGTGCCGAACGCAGTGCGCAGCCGATCCGTGCCGAGGCCGACGGCCGGCCGATGGTTCACGAACAGCCGCACGAAGTCGGCAAACTTGACCCGCTCCGTTTCTGGCGACTGCCCATTGGTTGGCGGCACCGCACCGGCCGGGCCAAGGCTCACCTCGTGGAGCAGGTTCTCAATCTGCACATGCGTCGTCTGCCCATTAGCCAGAATCAAATCTGCGATGACTTTAGATTGGACGCTCCGTCAAAGCTGATCTGCTCTAATTGACGCAACCTGAATATGCGATCGTACCTACATGGCACAACACCTTTTATTTTCCTCTATGACCTACAGATCAATGCATTTAACTAACCAAGGTTACGCATTATGCGTCTCCACAACCGCAAATGTATAGGGTGAAACTTGACTCCTCTCCGCCTCCTTCCCTGTGCTTACAACTCTTGTCCCAAGCGTGCTGGGACGCTCAAATTCACACTGCATGCGTAATTTTTCATTCCCTACACGCCTGTCGTGTTGGACTTTCCTTCCGACCCGCAGTTTGCGAAATGAAAAATCCCACATGAACCCAAAACAAGCCACGATCGCCTTCTCCCCTGTGCTTGCAACTCTCGTCCCAAGCATGCTGGGACGCTCAAATTCACACTGCATGCGTAACTTTTCATTCCCTACACGCCTGTCGTGTTGGACTTTCCTTCCAACCCACAGTTCGTGAAATAAAAAACCCCACATCAACCTAAAACAAGCCACATGGCCTTAAAGACGTTTGAAGGTAAATGCTCGAGTGTTCACCTCGTACTCGGAGGGGAAGAATCCCAGCGCGCGCATTAAGTCGGGCAGCTCGCAGACGGGCAAGGCGTCCGAGAGCCTGCGCGGTGCAGGCGTGGACTCCCCCTGGTGCAGCAGCTGCGCGTAGATGAACAAGTCTTGCATCTCCTGCAGCAGCCAGCCGTCCGGCCCGCCGGGCAACAGGGCGAAGAACGGCGCCAGCCCCGGGCCTCCCATGCGCGCGGACACCTCCACGGCCCTGCGGAAACAAGACACGCCACGCCATGCCCTCGTATTCTAGCCAAGAAAAGAATATACCCACTAAGTAAAGCCATTTGGGTTGTGATTGCCCTATCCTGTTTGGGTCAAATGCCAAAGCCAATTTGATACAAATTTAAGTATTTGATTCATGTTGGCTTTGGCATTTCACCCAGACAAGATAGGGAAATCACAACTCAAGTGGCTTTACTAAGTGGGTACATCTAGTAGAAGTTGGCTTTGGCATTTAACCCAGACAGGATAGGGAAATCACAACTCAAGTGGCTTTACAAAGTGGGTACATCTAGTACAAGTTGGCTTTGGCATTTAACCCAGACAGGATAGGGTAATCACAACTCAAGTGGCTTTACTAAGTGGGTACATCTAGTACAAGTTGGCTTTGGCATTTAACCCAGACAGGATAGGGAAATCACAACCCAAGTGGCTTTACTAAGTGGGCATTACTAGATTTCGTTCCTTTTTTGGAATAGGTATACTACTTCAGCCAAACGGTAAGTGGCAGAGATAGCAAACTTGGTGTATTGTATAGAGAATTAATCGGGCTTTCTGACAAAAGGTATTTGAAGTTGTTACGCGCGCTTCTTTTTGTTACGACCCGGTTCTAGTTTTAAAACAATGATTACATCACAATTAACTAGCCTCTACTGAGAGTATGTGAAAGTAAAGATTCTAGTGAATTGACGTTCTAGGGGTGGTCAAGACAGTTTGTAAAATCACCTTGGCGTTCACTCGCCAGGAAGCGCCGGCCACCTACCTGGGGTTGATCTGCCATTGGAGCACGCACGGATCGTCTCGGCCAATGGTGAACACGTGCTGGCTGTCGTTGGACAGGCACATCTGCGTCAGCTGCGCGGGGACAGAAGAACGCTGACGGTTAGTCGGAAGGCTCACTCGTACGCGTGGGAAGGGAAGAGGACCGCGTCGAGAGGACCACGTCGAGAGGACCACGTCGAGAGGACCCCGTCGAGAGGACCCCATCGAGAGGACCCCATCGAGTTGACCCCGTCGAGAGTCAGTCGTCAGGCTTGAGAGGCTGCCGAGGGTGGGGCGACGCACCTGCTCGGGATGGCCGATGATGGAGACGCACTTGAAGGGGTTGCCGTCCGAGGGCAGCAGCTGCAGCCCTAGCTGCCTGTCGCCGGCCACCACCAGCAAGGCCGTCTTGTGCGAGGGCGCCGACTTAGGCGTGGCCGTCGCCAGCCGCATGTGTCGCACCGGCGATCCCAGGTCCGGCGCCAGCACGGTGCTGTTGCACATGCGCGTGGCGTCGCTCACTGTCTTGAACTTGAGCTCGGAGTTGCTGACCAGCAGCAGCGGCTCGGCGGTGCGCAGGCGCGGGGCCCACAGCATGGCGCAGGGCACGGCCGTCTGCTCGACGCGCTCCAGCCCGGCCAGGTGGAGTCCGGCCTGCCGGCCGCCCGACACGCCACACTCCGCCATCGCGCGGTCTTCGGCCAGCGTCAGTATGCGCAAGCCGTCCGGCGAGAACAGCAGCGACACCACGCGCTTGTAGTGCGCGCGCAGCTTTCCGGCGTGCTTCCACCCCGCCGTGTCCTGCCCCTCGTTGCCCCCGGCCACGCCCCGACCCTCCTTGGCGTCCACCTCATTGCCATCGCCCTCCTTCACCGTCCCACTGCGGGTTTCCCCCTTCGCCTTCGTCTCCTTTGACAACGTCGACTCTTTGCTGCTGCCGCCGTCTTCTGGCGTTATCGAGACCTGGTGTTTCCATAGCGATAGCGCCATACTGTCGTCCTGGGGAAAAGGTCAAGCTGGCCGTTAGGGGTCACCGCCTTATCGAGTCGAAGCCCCGCCCACGGTGAGGGTGTGGCACCGTGATGGCCGATGCAACGCTTCCTTGGTTCTAACCTTCGACCGATCACCAATCACGTGAAACGTTTACGTAACTCTGTTTGGCGTTAAGAGTTCAGCGGAAAATGTGCTGGTCAAAGGAGGCATCCCGTGCGATTTTTGAATAGGCTGTCCATCACTAGAGGGTATGTGGTGTGAGAGGGTCTGTAGTGCGTCTCATGGCTCGTGCAAAGGTTGTCACTTATCATCTGTGGAAAGGGTTAGATAATGTAACTGGCAAGTAAACATATCAATTAATGAAGAATTCACACCACATACCCTCTAGTGATTGACAGCCTATTGCCCACGGGATACCTCCTTTGACCAGCACATTTGTCGCTGCACTCTAAACCCCGCATGGGGTTTGAGCTACTTGCCACTAGGGCGATGCTCTGCGAGTCTGGCGCGAACTCCAAGAGGCGCACGGCGGGCGCATCGGCAAGATGGCGCAGTTCGACGATCAGCTGCAACGTGATTGGCTCGACGAGCGACAGCGAGCCGTCTTCCCGCCCCGCCACCAGGAGCAGGCCGGACGGGGCGAACCGCAAGGCCGTGACGCCCCCCCCGGCCCCCCCGAGCGTCTCGCGCACGAGCAGTTCGCCCCGCGCAGAATAGTCGAACACGCGCAGCTCGCCTGAGCAGCTGCCCGTCGCCAACTGCGTCCTGACAACAACAACAACAACAATCATTACAACATTTCAGAGTTCCACTGTGCTCCCTTGGGAGATTATTGGCGGCCCTAACAAAGGCCTTGAAAAATCCCAAAAAATCAGCCCTAAAAAAATTTCAAGGCCCTCTTTCGGGCTGCAAATTATTTCCCAATAGAGCACTTCCGTGAAATTCTCAAAAGTACCCAACGGTTCTCAAACCTTCAAACTTCAAAACCTGTTGCCAACGAATGAGGTGAACTAGGCAATTACACCGAGAAAGAGACAACTGACGAAAAAGAACCCCCTTCGGTATCATTTCTTTAGACTCGTGTCTTATTCTTCTTAATCTATGAACTAGTTTTCAACACAAACTGTTAAGTAACTGGTTATCACTGCTAAGAACTCCCAAGATTGGCAAACTCCCAGGTTGGCTAGTGTTTGTTTACTAGAAGTTCTTGGCAGTGATACCCAGTTAAATAACAGTTTTTTTGACCCCTATTGGGGATTTACTAAAGTCGTTGCATTTCTAAAGTATGATCTTTCTATGATCAGATCGTTGAAAACTTCGAGGGGATGTTTTGGGGGTGAGCTTCTTGCATGATATACAGATTGTACGTGCGTCAGCAAGTGGCCAAGTTTTCGTGGCTCTTATTTTTCCAACGGCCGGGAACGGTCATGCATCCCTTTACACCCCAAGTAACGTTGTCTAAGCGTTCCTGGTCGTTACTGGACGAAAGTGGACGTTATCTGAACGTTACTGGACGTTATCTGAACGTTACTGGACGAAAGTGGACGTTATCTGAACGTTACTGGACGAAAGTGGACGTTATCTGAACGTTAGCTGAACGTTACTGGACGTTAACACGGAATAAACTTTTAAAGCCAATTACACGGCTAGTAATAATAATAATAATATTCTAAAAAAAACAAAAAAACTGGGCGTTATCTGAACGTTGCCTGAACGTAACCGGAGGAGCACTCACTTCTCGGGATGCGCGTCGAGGGCGGTGACGGCCACGCCGCCAACGACGAGGCGTTGATAGCGGCTGGAGGCGACACTAACCACGCCGATGTCGCCGTTCAGCGAGCCTGCCAATTGCAAGCCGGGCAACGTTAGGGGCCGTGCCGACCTATGCGCTCTTGGCGCCCACTTTCTAAGTTATTCAATAGGATGGGATCACGTGGGCTTTGGCTTCAACGTATGCTTTTGTTTGTGTGCAAAGCTGCTTAAGGCTATTAGCGTCAATATGATGTTCAAAACGGGATAAAAATAGACCTGTTCCAGCTAAGAAAAGAATACTAGACGTACTCACTGAGTAAAGCCACTTGGGTTGCGATTGCTCTATCCTGTCTGGGTTAAATGCTAAAGCCAGCATGTACTAGATGACCTGCTAAGTAAAACCACTTGGGTCGTGATTACCTTATCCTGTTTGGGCTTAATGCCAACGCCAATTTAAAAACAAAATTAGGAATTTGATTAACGTTGTCCCAGACCCAGACAGGACAGGTCAATCACGACTCAAGTGGCTACTTAGTGGGTTCATCTAGTATTCTTTTCTTGGCTGGAATAAGTCCATTGAGTGTATTGGCATTAAAACCAAAACGCTAGACACGAAGCCTTCACTATTACCATACTATTACCAAACGACCATAGGATGGACCCACTTGTTCGACTGTTAGTTCGGTCTGACTTACACACGAGCAGGTCGTCCAATAGGAACGGTTTTCGCTGCAGCGTGGCGTCGCTCGGCACAGGCACGGGCTCGTCGCCCGCGTCGGTGGCCCAAGGACGACTCGCCCACTCATCGAGCGTGTCCAATGGCGAGGCGAGGCTGAGGCTGCGTTGTGCGTTGGGTGGCACGCCCACGTCCGAGCCCGAGTGGGCTGGCGAAGTCCCCTGGCCGATGGAAGGGCTACGCATGCGTGGACAGGACGCCGTCACGCCGGGCGTGTAGCAGGCCGTGTGATCCGCAAGCCCGGGCAAAGACGTGGCGCCGCCCAAAGCCACGTCAGAGCCGGGTATCGGGCCCTGGCGGCGTCGGGGACAACTATAGCGTGTTGGTATGGTAGCGTACAGAAGGTCAAATAAACTCCGTTCGGGGTTGACGTTTCAGCAGAAAATTTTCTGGTCACAGGAGGTATCTCGTGGGCTTTGTGAATAGGCTGTCAATCATTAGAGAGTATGTGGTGTGAGAGGGTCTGTAGTGAGTCTAATGGCTCGTGCAAAGGTTGTCACTTGTCATCTGTGGAAAGGTTTAGCGGATGTAACTGGCAAGTAAACATTTCAAGGAATGAAGAATTCACACCACATACCCTCTAGTGATTGATAACGTATTCAAAAAGCCTACGGGATACCTCCTTTGACCAGCCGATTTGCCGCTGCACTCTCAAAACGGAACGGAATTTAGTTTTTATGATTACGTTCTAGACATGAATCTAATGGCCCGTTTAGTGTCAGCGCTCGTGGGAACAGGGAACAGCGAACATAGCGTTTGGACCAATCAGAGCGCGTAGCCATGTTCGCGATATCATGTTCCTCGTTCGCTGGTTGCTGTTCGCAAGACTTGGACATTGCCCTTTAGATATTAGAAATTGCCGTGAAACTTTGTTTTATGACGTCTAGAAAAAAAAAAAATCCAAAGCCAATTAACGAGCATTGCTTCCCTCAATGTGAATCGCCCCTGACATTCTCGAGGTTCGGTCTCATTGCGCATGCTCACTGTACTACCCATTTATAAAAAGCACGTTGCCAAAAGATATCGCCTCGGCCGGGAAAAATCACGTGACATCATAACACGTAGTATGCGTTAGATAATCCAGGAAATCACTATCATGATATCGCATGCGTTCATGAAATGGGGCGATTTCAGTATCACTACTTTTCGAGGATTTTTTCGACAATCGCCCTCTAGCTGTCAATGCAGTGCGTCGTTAAACATCACATCATCATTGACAGTGTCCCTTGGTGAGTGCAGGTCGGCTTACCGAGCCGTGGCGTTGTTGCGGCTGCGCAGAGACCCCGAGCTGTTGTGCGCATGTGCCGGCAGGAGTCATGGTGGCGAGCGCGTGCGTGAAGCCGGGCATGTCTGACGACGCGTCCTCGGGCGCGCACGCGTGGAAGCCGAGCGAGGTGACCGAGTCCAGCGTGAAGCCTTGCCACCAGTACAGGATGCGCAGCTGCGCGTCGTAGAAGCGCAGCTGGCCCTTTGCGTTGCCGGTGATCACCACCCTGTAACCACGGCAACGTCGCGTTGGCAACGCCGCGACTCTCAAAGTACTAAACTCCGTTCGGAGTTGAAAGTGCAGCGGCAAATGTGCTCGTCAAAAGAGGTATCCTGTGGGCTTTTAGAATAGGCTGTCAATCACTAGAGGGTATCTGGTGCAAATTCTTCATTCATTGAAGTGTTTACTTGCCAGTTACATTCTCTAAACCTTTCCACAGATGACAAGTGACAACCTTTGCACGAGCCACTAGACTCACTACAGACCCTCTCACACCACGTACCCTCTTTCGGCCGCTCATTTACTTACAGCTTTAGTACATACGTGAAGATACTTTCTTCAAGTGTTTCGTAAATCTGGCGTACACTGGAAGGGCGAAACGGGAAAAACGTGCCTCCGTGCCGGGAATCGAACCCGGTACCCCTCGATTGCCGGTCAAGTGCTCTTCCAGCTGAGCTAATGGGCACGTACTGCCGTGGACTGGCCGCTAGCCAATTGTGCACTTACCCGTTGGGCGAAATCAAGAGGGCGGTGATTGCGTCACGCTGCGCCTGGACCTCCTTGAAGAACGTCCACTCGCCATCCACCTCGGCCCACACGACGACGGTGCCGCGCGCGGTGGCTGTCATCGCCAACCTCAGCCCGGGCTCGGTGGCTCGGCAGGGCACGAAGGCCGAGGCCACGAGGCGCGCGCAGCGGCCACCTGTCGCACCACGCAGACAGCAACGTCACCGACCGGGACAAACACGCAAGTCACTCAATACTCTATATACTGGGAGAGCATACTTTTCCGCCAGGGGCGATGGTGACAGTTAACACAGGAAGGCATGGCTAGAGAGCCTATTTT
>QKMV01003461.1:0-11427 GCA_003287335.1 Lednia tumana
GAAACTGAGACAATCATTTGGTTATCAGCATCTATCATATTTATTTGGAATTTCACCTAGTTCTGTTCGTAGGAAATTTACAAGCTGGTTGAGTCCCAGGTTCACCAAGTGCTGAATGAAATATGCCAGTGCAACAAGGTGGTTGCATAACTGGGACGCACTGCAAAATAAATAGTAGGAACATCAGCTAGAAAGAATTTGGACAACAATGGTCACTAAAAATGACTGCTTCTTGGTTGCGGTCTCATGCTCATACTAATGAATGCCTATTGCTTACCCCGCTTCACATGAACAATATGGTTCGTCAATATTGATTGATTTGCTAGCTTTTTCTATCTGCATCCTCAGATTGTGGGGATTTTCGATCTTTTTTTGGCTACGGTAACATTTCCCTTTTACCTCAATGCACAATGACTTGCTCCTTGCAGTCCACACGTCGTGGATCCCTTCCACAAAAAACTTATACCCACGCTTGACATTGCATGGAACTGCAGTCTCTCATGTCTTTTTCCTCAAAGAAAGAGACAGCCAACACTTTATACTGTCAGATACCCGCCATTACAAACCAACACAGCACAGATTATCACAAACTTTCAACCACACTCATACCCAAAATATCACTCAAAAATACCCTCCGATCAATCGACTCAAAATGTCACAATAAATCTAAATATACCACTTTCGAAAGCGTCAGATAAGTCAAAGTGTTAACCGTGTGGCGGTACAACTCAGAATTACCTTCGAGAGCAGTAGATATTATCTGCACAAAAGCAAAGGAGATGCCAATCTCTCTGGTTACCCTAACTGAGCTGGCTAGAAGCAGACTAATCTGACAAGCAGAGTGATGCAATTGTATTTTGCAATCCTGAAAATAAATTTGAATTGGCTTTGAGATTCATTTCCCACAAGAGCCTGCTTGCAGGAGAGTTGCATTTTCTTGCCAACGCCGCCGAAAGTGCTCGATGAAACACTCGCGTATGCCCAGCAATCGCTGACCTATGAAGTTTGTAGGTTATAAACAATAACTAAAATAGCTTAGATACTGACTTACTGGGTTAAGCAAACCGATTCCGAAAGGGTTTCCCGATAAAACTCCTCATACCTACCTCACTGAAGCAGCCAAAGAAGCGGGACTTCTCGCGGGCAGAGCAAGATGATGCCCACACATCCACACAGTGGCCAAGTGTCCGATATCACGTTGCAAAAAGCAGCTCTCGGCGCACTGGGTGTGAACAAACCTATCTCCGACAAGACTTGTAGGTAACTAACGCAGCTGTAGAAGGCCACTGTTTCATTGCCCTAGTTAAAATGTAATGAAATAACTGCCAATGATTTTCATTGTTTTTATTGACTAACACATTTTTTTAATAAAATAACGATGATTTCCTTTAACATTTTGCTTTGCTCTCGGCTTGGGAATTTATAATACACTCATTCTGTTAGCTGCATTCCAGATAGTTATAGAACAAACCAATCGTTTCGTTTCCAGTAAAAAAAAATGTATGCTTTGGCTATCCGGATGAGATTGCATTGCGGAGAAATGAAGGAAAACGTGTATGTTTCGAACGGGTCTAGACATCAGTTTACACAGATTTGAAAGTGTCGTCGCCAATGTAATAGAGACAACCACATAGGAGGGCCAACAGCATATAGACCATAGTATTTCAAACTTTAAAAATTAATTATTGTCTACTATTTATTTGCATTTAACCAGCATTATTATCGTTACAAAATATTTGTGTGCAACCCGCACAGTACAACTCACACCAAAAACAACCGTGCAATTTAGGATCAAGGTCTACGAGAGAAACGT
Source organism: Lednia tumana (assembly GCA_003287335.1). Lineage (NCBI taxonomy): Eukaryota > Metazoa > Arthropoda > Insecta > Plecoptera > Nemouridae > Lednia > Lednia tumana. The sequence continues at coordinate 1,814 of QKMV01003461.1, forward strand.
CGGAGAAACGAGCAAAAACCTGAGCTAGATTAACCAACGAGTTATTTAACCAATGTTTTATCATTCGGTTACTTGTAACGGCTACCAGTGTTGGGAAGTAACTTTTACAAAAGAACGCGTTACCGGTAACGCGTTTCATTTTTGGTAACTCAGTTCCTTTTTGTAACCAGTAACTTAAGTACTGTATCGAGTACTTTTAATGGGTAGCGGGAACTAACACGTAAGTTGCTTTTCTAGTTCCTTTTGAAGCATACTGTACGTCGCCAGTCGCTGGTTCAAACTAATTAATGTGGGTAGATATTCCCTTTCGGAAATTTCCTGGGCTACAGTTATTTTGGTGTTTCAGCAATGTTTGGCTTTTGTTTCCTCATAATCCAGGCATTACTGCTTGTACGTAAAAAGTAACTTGAAGGAACTAGTTCCTTTTGGGTAACTTTTCAGTTCCTTTTGTGGTCGGGTAACTTATCAGGTAACTAGTTCCTTTGAAAAACAAGCAACTTCACTTGCCCAACACTGACGGCTACCTACGGCAAAACAATGAATATTCAACGTGTGTTTAAGAACTTGGTTTATTTATTTATTTTATTAACACCCAAACTTTTGACACTTTATACAGCTTGTTCTCTAGCCAATACAAGACTGAGGCGGAAAGTTCCCATCAGAACACAAGTAGGAAATAAAAATCAGTTATTAAGAGTTTCATTATTTAAAATATTTACAATATAATTAAATCGATAAAAACAACTTTCCAGCCAGCCAGCGTTTGTTTGTCCGCGTGCCCGCGAGGGCTTCGAGACTCGCAGCCGTTCGGCTAATTTCCGACAAGTGTCCCCTGGCGCGGCGTTGCACTGCGCTTGCGGTGCAAACGCCAACGCCGTGCCAGGCCCAGCGCAGCCCAGCGCGACTCGTTCCCACCCCTCCTTCCTTCCATCCTTCCTTACTTACTTCCTTCGATAACAAAGAGACCAAAGGTTAAGATTCTTGTAAAGACCTCTTTTTTTTTGTTTAACAACACGGTTATTCTAACCTAATGCACATCTAAATTCTAGTATATTATCCTGTTTTCGAAGCACGGGTTATCTGCTATGTATAATGTAGCTTCCTCAATCACCCACCCTGGTTGTGGTTGCTAGTACTCTAAAATTCAACGTTCTATTTTGTATGATACTTGCTTTCTTTAAAGACGAAAAGGAAAATACTATGCAATGTACAGTCTTCAGCAAAGGAGGGAAAATACATTCAACAAGGTGGTGGTGGTGGTGGTGGTTGTGGTTTCGTTGGCAGGGTTCGACATCTTGAAATGCAACAGACAGAGGGACCAGTTGTGGCACAAAGCTAGAGAAACAAACGAGTACCGCTAATCAAAGCTTTTTGTTTTGTTTTCTTTATTCGACACTGAATGTTAATGAAGTGTGTGTGTATGTGTGTGTGTGTGTGTGTGTTGCGATGGTTGGCAGTGATCCGACGGTACTGTCCCGACGGGATCGACGGGCAGTGGAATGTCGTGCCCGAGGGGAGGAAGGGGAGACAAGCACAGAAAGCTTGAGCAACACGGCTGCTAACTGATTGGTTCACGGCGGTGGACTTTGGATGCGTACAAGAGGGTGGCGGAGGCATCGGTCATTGTTTTCTCGGCAAACCATTTCTCGTACAATGCAGAATTACTAGTACACTGAGTCGTTACGTTTTTTTTTTTTTTTTCCACGGGCGACAGTTCGGATTTTTTTCTCTCGTTTTAAACTTTTTAAAACTTTTAACATACAACTCGCTATATGATAAATGAACATTTTGTGTACAAGTGTATAATTAATATTAATTTTCATAAATACTATCGTAATTTGTTTTCTGTCTGATAATAACTTCCGTGCCGTCCCGACCGGTCCTACGTTCCCCGCGGAAAAACTCGCGCGCGCGCCCGGCGGCGGCGCTCCTCCGGCTCCCGCGCAAGCGCGCGCGAAGGGCGGCCGCCCTCGGCGCGCACGGCCGCGCAACAATCAATCTCGACACCTCGTAACAGCGTTAGAACCCTGGCCTAATCGAACGCAAAGGAAAAAACTAGGAAACAAAAGTCAAAAGTGTAGATTTAACAGCAGAATCATATACATCTTGCAGTTATAACAACCAGTTTACTCTTATTCATAAAATACTTTGTGATGAAACAGTCTATAGCAAGAACGCTGCGCAGCGCGCCGCCGGGCGGGCGCCGCGCGCGCGTCGGCTTGCACTAGGCGCACACTCTAAAAGGTCCTAGGCTCTCCGCCCAACTCTGCCACTCCGCGCACGCCCGTCCCGTCTATCGGTCCGTCCGTGCCGATAGACCAGGCGTGGCATGGTGTGTTGTGTTTGTCCTAGCAACGGTTGCCTACTAAAACGTGGCTCCACAGCAAGCATTTTGATCCAATTTATGAGAAAACGATTTTTTTTTTGTTTTTAATGGGGTGCCCTCCGAAAGTTTCTAGTACAATGCGGCTGTTGCTATTAACGAATGTTGACACCGTACCATGGCGACCAGTGCCGAGGTCCCATTGCTCGCGACGCGGGGCGCGGCGCTTAGTAGTACGTCTCCTGCTCCAGCCAGCCGCCGGGGTTCCGGCGGAGGTAGAAGCGGCGCACCTCGTCGTAGATGAAGATGGAGACCATGAACGGCAGTCCCGGCAGCCACCAGACGAACCTGGAACGGGGGCGGCGAGAGGTTAGCGGACGCTCTGCGGCCGTTCGTTGTCGTCGCGCGGGACTGAGGTTGTTGGGCTTTGAGAATATTGGAATCACTTCGAAAATACCTGCTTACTCGAGGACTTGAACCGCGGACCTTTGGACGTTTTGGACCGTCTACTCAGACCGGGACAAAAGTACGCCTGTTTGTGCAAACACCACTTTAGCCTCGATTGTTCCGGCATTTATCGAAACGCCACTATCGAAAATTTAAATTGCTATTTTATAAATCTTGGAAATTAAATTTCTTTGACGGAAATCTTGTCGAGACTGAGCACCGAGTGTACAAGACTGTTTGCTTAAAGATTCTTGATTTCTGCCGACAACATCATGATCTACTTATCAATGTGAACAGAACACAGTTACGCACGGATTAACTCGCTAACTACGTTCCTAGAACGCGATTAACTTGCTGATCATGATTAACTGAATTACAATTAAGGTCTGCAGTGTGAACGGGTATTTTCGTAGAGACTTTCTGATCACAGTCGTGTTGGCGATTGCCAAAGTCTGCCAGCCGTGCGCGAATAAAATAAACGTTTCCGTTGTCAACTTACTTGAGCGGGTACATCCTCAATCCCTTGTCCATTCCAGGGCAGTAGGACAGGAAGGCAGCCAAGCAAGTTTCGAACACTAGCCCGAAATTCAGGGCCCAATTCCTGGAAAACACGGAAATGTCAGCTGGTGCCCTATCTCCAGTTTCTCCAACTCGTTCAACAATCCACGACGTGAGACCCATTGTGTCGTACTTTGGTTTGCCATTGCACTCATGGCAGATAGAAACAAAAACTCGGGCTCAAGTTGGATTAAAAATTGTCAAAGCGGAAACCTCACCGAGCAAGACATTTTTTCTGTTTGTTGAAAAACAGAACATGTTTGTTTGTATCGTGTGCTATTTAGCTCTGCAAATTTATACACGGACAGTAAACAAATTGAATGGAGGTCCACGGAGTGCCAATTCACAAGCCTACTCTCTGTCCGAGGCAGAGTTGAACATTTTTTAATTACAATGCTCCTCTGAGTCTCTGTGCAAAAATTGCCAACCTCCGCCTCGGACCTTGATACCTTCCCTAGAATTCCTGCAAGTTTGAAATGTGTTTCTTGAAAATTGACAAGTTAACGGGCAAAAATAGAAGTGTCAGAATGGACTCATCATGGCCCATGCAATGCCATTAAGACTGGCTGAGGGGCTACTGGGAAAACCCACCCGGTTTGAAGTTTGTTTTAATTACTACAGCTAAACTATAAGTAGCAGAGGCACCAAACTTGGTTAACTCCAAGAGAATTTAACTGGTTTTCTAAAATAACGTGTTTCAAATTTTTATATTAATCAGTTTTTAAAAGAACCTTATGTAAGTTGAAAAAAATGTTAATATCCCACTAAGAATCAGGTATTTTAAGAAAGTTATGAAAACAAACATTTTCCATACATCGTTTCAGAAAGCCAGTTGACTTCTCTTGGAGTTTACCAAGTTTGGTGATTCTGCCACTTATAGTTTAGCTGCAGTGATAAAAATAAACAGCAAATCTGATGTGTTTTTTACCTGCCCCTCATTCCACCCTAAACAAACTCGACTGTGAAAGGGTTAAGTGACCCTTGGGGTTGGGGAGGCGAGGTGGATGCGCAATACGTACTTCATTCCTTGGTGAATGATGGAGTTACGTCGGGTCTTGCAGATAATCAAATCGGCCCACTGCACAATCACGATGGAGACGAAGAAAGCGGTGTGGCACGTGTACTCAAGCTTCTTTCGGTCGCGGTAAGTCTGCGGTCAAACGAAAGAAGCGGATAAGACGACATCGCCACAGAAAGCAGCCTCGCTGCCAGCAAGAGTCCAGGGGTGTCAATCGGTTCGATTAATTGATTACGACCACGAAATGATTAATCGATGTCACTTACAATAATTGAAATATTAGATTAATATTTTCAACACAATTTCAGAGCGGATTTTTTCTACGCATTTTTTTAACTTGTGAAAACTACTCGCAAGTTATACTTCATGGCCGCACTGCCAACGTTTCGCTAACTATACTGCAAGCTTCTTCGGGGCGATTGTCCATCGTGGCAATTGGCCCGAAGTAGCTTTCAATACAGTTAGCGAAACGTTGGCAGTTTGTTAGAAGTTCTCAGCAGTGAAACCCATTTACTGCTAGTTTTTTGAATACTGGTGCTGAAATTAGGCAGAAGACATGAGTCTTAAGAATTTAGTGTTTGAAAAGTTTTGAGCTGCCAAGAAAACTAGGCTAGGCTGCAAACTGTCGATGCAGGATTCCTATATGCCTGATGTAGGAGCCAATTTAAAACTGCGTCGATATTTCTGTCATTCTGTGTGTTTTCACTTTTCAGTTCCATATCAGAGTTGGATACAGCGGAACAGGAATGTTCATCGAAACCGTCGGGGAATGGGGTGATAAAATCAAGGAACCCGACGCAAACAACGTTGCTCACCCATTCCTGACCGTACGAGTCAGTGAGGTCGTTGACGGCTTTCGAGTCCCATTGCTTTCGGATGCCAAACAATTTGAGCGGCAAGAATCCGTTTTCAGCCATGATGACGAAGTAGACGAAGAACCCGGCCGCGGCTTGGATCATTCCGATTTGTCCGTAGGCCATGGAGATGAGCCTGTAACCAACGGGGCTCCGTTTAGCGCGCGGACAAGCAATCGCCGCCTAGCGGCAGAGCTTCCAACAATCCGCAGACAAACGAATGAAAAGCCAGTGAAAGCTTAATAGGTACCATTCACAGCAATGTGCACGGTACAAGTTTAGTGGACCATATGGCAGATATATTGTGATTAATGATGTAGACTAGAAAAATTGAAATAGTTGAATTCTTTCATCGAAAATGAAGTCTTGTAATGACACTTTTGTTAGAGAGTTGTTTAACAAAACGTTTCGTTATTATTTTAATGTTTTTACGCTACAGAAAACAATAATTAGGCACTAAAAAGAGCATTCTCCAAACGAACTAGTAGTAGGTTGACATTTCAGTACTCACGTCGCTCGGCCCAGTGTCGTTTCCAAACATGCTACACACAAAGAGCGCAACGGCGCGGCGGCGCTAGCTGCGCCCCACGGCAAAGAGGTAGCAAAGATCCGTCAAAGCACAACCACCGCCCCGATCGAGGGGGAAACCAGGCGCGATCCCAAAGACAAGCTTTGCCAAAGCGCTCCGCCACGCACGCAGGCGCGAGAGAGAGAGAGAGAGAGAGCGGAAACCGTGTGGCACGTGGCACGGGAAACATCGAGTGGAAACATCGAGTGGGGTCATTCGCATGCAAGACGCGGGGTGGGGTGTGGGGGTGGGGGGCAGCCGATCGGTCGGTCCGGCGTTTGGCGTCGTCGGGCTTCCGCTCGGTGGGTTTCGGTGGCCGGGCGGGCGGACGGAAGTGAACGCCATCGAGTGAGCGGACGCACAGAGAGTAGCTGGCGGCGTATCTTGTGGGCGACGGGGGAGACAACTACATGCGGCAGGCGGGAAACGGGAGGCGCGGCTCGCCCGTCGCGGAGCCGGGAGCCAGGGCTGCCGAGACTGGCCGAGAAAAGTGACTCGAAGCGACGAGCGAAACGGTGAGCGAAATGTGGCCTCGCTTCGATACGAGTGGCGTGTTGTTACGTTACCCGGGACAAACTACTGCAAGTCAGTGATTCTTGCCTAAAGTGAGGCTCTGCGACTTTTGTCGTGAAGTGGTTTTAACCTTCGGATAACAATGATTTAAGAAAAAATTAGATTCAACTTTAGTTAATTGCACTAGCTATGAAGAAAACCTCGAATATGTACAGATTTTTATGAAAAAAGGCGAAAAATTCATTGCAAAAGTGACTTTCAGTGATGGCAGAGTGGCAGCCCTGCCAACGAGCTCGGGGACAAGCGTGAGCAAATCACGAACTCCCCTCGTCAGGTGAATTGAAGGTTAATTAAATACTTTCTTATCCAAGGGCTAGTCGGTTGCCGTTTTACAAGAGAGACGAGGTCCCGAGAAACTGTGATGCGCGCACAGCCGGAAGCAAGGCGATTACAATCGTGATAGAAATCGTGAGTTCGAATTGACGAGGATTTGTTGCCTCGGCAACACGACTGTACGACTGGCCCGAGAACCAGTCTACAAACCCGAAAAACGGTTTTGTTTTTGTTTCGTTTATTTCTAACGGGCTGTCGAAGCCACGAAAGGCTATTTATTTAAAGGTTTACAATCCAGTCCGTAGAATTGACCACTATGGCTTACCAAGTGTCCTCAAGAGAAGCATATAACTGGTTCAAAAATACGTTATTTCTCCGTTGTAAGAGAAAATACAAAGAAACTTCATAGATGTCTTTGTTCACTACGTAGTGATCAAGGTTTGCGCAAGAAAACCTAGCGACCCTCGGCTAGAGGAGAAACAGCCCGTCAAAAAACTTTTGAACAAACTGGATACCAACGCTAAGAAGCTCAATAAACTTTCGCAGTGTTTCGTCAAGTTCAGGTGGGCTTTTTAGCATCTGTACCCAGTGTTTAAGGTCAGGGGAGGGGCAACTGGGGAAACCCATCCGATTTGAAGTTTATTTTAATTACTGCAGCTAAACTATCAGTAGCAGAGACACCAAACTTGCTTACCTGTACGAGAATCTAACTGGCTTTCTAATCAAAGTGTGTTCCAAACTTTATATTCATCAGTTTTTAAAAAAACCTTGTTTAAATTGAAAAACAAGATAATGTCCCACTTAAAATCAGGTATTTTTAAAAAGTTAAGAAAACAAACATTTCCAATACATTATTAAATGTTTAAGACTCATGTCTTCTGACTAATTTCAGCACTAGTTTTTAAAAATTTCCAATACATCTTTTCCGAAAGCCAGTTGAAGTTCTCTTTTAACCAAGTTTGGTGACTTTATCACATATAGTTTAGCTGCAGTATTAAAAGGAACTGCAAATCTGATGTATTTTTCAACGTGCCCCTTACTCCACCTCAAGACAGATTCTTTTGAAAACTATCGCCGAGATAGCCGCGAGTCTAGAAAACGGGCCGACGTCCCGTCGACCGGCAAGACCGAATCGCGCGCAACCTTCCGTATTTGATTAACCTCGGCCAGGGGACGTCCGTGTCCGGCTCACGGGGGCGGCAGGGAGACAGTTCTACGGGTGTGGGTAGCTGCAACGAACGAACCAACGAACGAACCAACGGGTGACCAACGCAACGTCTTGTGAACGTTCAAACGGTAAAGCGACTTGCGAGTGGAACCCACCTGCGGTTGACTAGGTTATCTCTGTACGGATCTCGCGGTTGACGTTTCATTATGTCTGACTCAGGTGCTTCGTATGCCAGGGATATAGCGGGCACCTATGGCGTGTCAGTGTTATTAATACAGTAGAAGTTAGTCGAGATTGTAATTCACATGCAGTACACGCTAGACTTGGAAGGCTAGCTGGCCTGGGGTCTTATATAGCTCCGGGGACCCTAGATGCGGGGCCACTAGGTGCTAGCTGCGTTCTCACAAAGTCAGAGAGCATAACACTAGAGAGAGAGAGAGAGAGAGAGAAAGATAGAGATAGAGTCGGGTAGAGTTAAGTAGCCTGGACTTGTTGCTGGCATCTGGTCGAGGGGGTCTCATTCTACGACTTTTCCCGCTGCAAGATGAGAACGCGAACGCGCTCGGTGTTGACTAAGCGGTTGTCAGGCGCATCGGAGTGGCCCGAGAACCGTTTACTCTTGTTCTCGCCGGCTCATCTCGCGCCGCGAGAAGAGTCGATGGAAACGGACCCCCGGAAGAAATTTCGAAACTTAATCTGGTGGCTGTCTGTAGGATCTGGCTTCTTTTCTGGCAGTAGCTTGACCTAGGCCTTGTTTCGTCTATGGCTGGGTGCCCGTGACGCGGAAAACGTTACGAAAGCCGCAGCGATTTTTCGCCGGCACCTCCTGCGTTTAGCCAGTCGGCTAAGAGTGTTACGCATGTTATCGTGTTTGTGTGGCATCCCTGATCACAAGTGTAGGATGGCGGGAAAAAACGCTGCGTACTTTGCAGCACTTTTCTCATGGATGCGTTGCTTTCACCGTTTCACTTCCGAGTTTCTACTGGCTCGAAACGCCTGCTGCGATGGGTATTTCTAGTGAAAACAGAGAAGTTAGTTTCAAAACTGATTGAAATTTCACTTATCAGCTGTCTATATCAGCTCGAAATTTTGTCCGACTATAGTTCCAGCCTTCGCTACCAGAAAACGCGCGTGTTCATTGTCGTAGCTCAAATGTGAAGCCTTGGAAAGACTCGAGAATGTGCGGAATTCGAAACGCAGAACGCGTAAACGCCCTCACAGCAAGGGGGCATGTGTTTAGAATGACGCGCATTCTTCTTGAACTTATACTGGACGACCGAATGAAGCTAATTTGAGTTTAAGTGCACATTGAAGTTTACGATTGAAGCTTCAAATTGGCCTCCAAAATTTCCACGTGAATATAGCCAGGTGATCAAGTCGGTGCATTTTTTCACTGTCAAATCTTTGATTTGAGCTCGAAGGAGCCCGGCGGTGAAAGGGTGAAAACACCTCGCAGAGCGGCACGCTGTTTCCCGAGCCAAATTCGCGCGTGTTTGGGGCCGGGGTGACGCCGGCAACAAGTCGAGGCTTCTCGGCAGAGTGAAGATGTTTGGCTGGGAGCCCGGGAGATGAGTGCGTTTGGACCGGCAGTCCGGGGCAGCCAGGCATGCGAGGACCTTTTACTTGCCGCAAGGCACAGCGGATGGCGATGGCGATGGCGATGACGATGACGACGGATGAGCGTGAATGATTGCGAACGTGAATGCACTTACCTCGACGGCGCATGCGGGAGTCGCAAACAACAACACAGCAAGCAGGCGCAAACGGCACAACACGTAAGGGGGTTGGGGGGGCGGTCGGTCGGTCGGTCGGTCGGTCGGTCGGTAGGTCGG
>QKMV01003462.1:0-11425 GCA_003287335.1 Lednia tumana
TCATATCAAGATAAATTTCATTCAATTTATTTAAAATTTGTATGAAGTTCCTCTAAATCCCAAGCATATTTGGTTGATCTGATGTTCAAGCAAGATTGCTTGTGAAATATATTCCCTAATTATTCCATTTCACTATGGATGAAGTTGGTTGAGGCAGCCTATATTTCTACTGTCTGTATTTTAAGAGGTAGGATGATCATTCTGATGAAGAATAAAAGCCTGGTTTAAGGAAATGACCGCTTTATGAAAGCAATTCTATTAATTTATTCTAAAATCTGCAGCAATATTCTGCTCAAACACTTGTGTTTGTCGAGCCAATGTCATTGTAATGCCAACATTCCTGTGTTGATAGTTTTATTCAACACCCTTTAAAAGGGTCCCTTTTTCTGTTGATGTAATTACAGCAATACCTACTATGTATTTTTATTTCTTTGTATGTTGATAACAATAGTAGACTCTTGACAATATCCGACCACTATTAAACATCAGGCACTAGACAAGATGTGATGCGAAGCATTCCATTCGACCAAACTACATAGCTGTACTTTTACACATAGATAAATACCAATATCATATATGTTTATTTTCTTTCAATAAAGTTGGAACGATTAACCGTGTGTGTACCTTTTTTGCCATTGGGTTGGCAAGCGGGTGGTGTGGTGTGGACAGTGGCAGACAGTCTGTCAAAGGTCACCTGCATGGGCTATATGCTAATACTTGCTAATGAATGGCATAGGAAATTGACCAAGCACCATCATTCATAAATGCAAATGAAGCTGCTTCATTGTCTCGATGAATACATGAAGGGCCTGCAAACAATGTAATATTTAGGTGAAGAAATTAGAGCTTTCACCATTATCTGACTAGGTCCAAAAGACATTGGCAGTAAAATTTACTTGGGCCTAAAAATTAATTTGGCACATTTATGTGTCAACCAAAACTTTTGACATTAACATTTCATCGAAAGCCGTCAGTTCATCGAAACACTCCTTGCGTGTGGGGTAAATAAAAGTGCTACTTTTGAAATGATAAATATTCACCTTTCACACCATGCAAATGAGGTCATGATGCATGGCCCGGCTAATAAAATGTTGTGCTTTCCGGATGTACCTTAGTTAAGTGAAAACCCAATGGCTGAGTCATTAGCCCCTTGGACACCGTTGAACCAAGAGCGGTCCGAGATGAACGAGATTCACAACGCCCAAGATGAGGAGCACTTATTGGAAGAAAGCAGCATCCAGCAATTCTTCAACGGTCCGTTACACTTATAATCATATTGCTCATTTAGTCTTGCGTCAACAAGTAATTTCAACATTTATGATAGTGCATGCAGATTGTTAATACATTGTGAAATTTGATCTTGTTGGTCACAGTGATGTTGTGCCGTGATCACATTCAGCATCTTTTGGGGTCTTTTGCACGACCATTTCTCAGTTTTCTGATTCGTACCTTCAAAAGGCACACTACCAAATTCGCTGCCCAAAAAAAGTAGCTAATAGTGCAACTTTCACACTAGTAAACGGAAAAAGTTTCCACAAAGTATTGCATTTGTAGAAATTATTTAACTAAATTGTGTGACAGTCAGGAAGTCTCGTCATACAAACACTAGTTTTCCTTGAGAAACAAATATGGTTGCTGACAAGGGTTAAACATTTAAAGCCAAATACACAGCTAGTAATAATTTTAAGAATATTAAAATCACTTCAAAAATATCTGCTTACTCAAGGACTCGAACCCCGGACCTTTTGCTAACAGGGCAAATGCTCTAACCACTGCCTGTTATGCTAGCTGGTACTAGTAGTAGTAGTAGTATTAGTTAGTACCTTGCTTAGCTCAGTGGTTAGAGCATTTGCCCGGCTAACAAAAGGTCCGGGGTTCGAGTCCTCGAGTGAGCAGGTATTTTTGAAGTGATTTTAATATTCTTAAAAATACGGTTGCTTTTTAACGGTGTGCCATTGTCAACTGTTTTACAGGTACCAGTATCCTTATAACAGGTGGCTCTGGCTTCATGGGCTCCGTCCTGATTGAAAAGCTGCTCCGTTCTTGTCCTCATCTCGATCAGCTGTTCGTGCTGATGCGGCCCAAAAAGGGCAAAACCACTGAAGAGCGTTTGCAAAATGAGTTCTCTGGACCTGTGTGTAAAAATTATTTTTCTTTTTATTATGTACTTATCAAACAGCTTAATTGGTTCTATGTTAAGTTTTTGTTTGTTTGTATTAACCATTTGGAGCAGTAATAAACTTTTCTTTCTCATCATATTTCCCTGCAAAGCCATAGGAATAGCATAATTTAATACTTGATGTGTACGTAGAATGAAGTTGAAGTTTGGTTTTCAGTTGTTTGACAAGCTAAGGGCAGAGCATCCCCAAGTACTGTCAAAGGTTGTTCTGATAACCGGAGATATTGGTGAGGAAAATTTGGGCATGTCTGCTGATGACCGGGACCTCCTGATTAGTAAGGTCAGTTCACACACTAACTTTACAGAATGCATGCATTTGCATGCACATTCAGAAATAATGAAACCGATTTATATTTTCAATCGAGATTTACCTAACCGAGCCTCAGTTCTCCCACATTACCGACAGTTCGTTCCCAATAAATGTGGCTACGGTTTGCAATAAACGTCGGGTGCATTTTGCGGGTCAGTAAATTCTCTCGATCCAAATTTTCTTTTACTCTGTTTGTGATAGGATGTTAAAAGTGCATCACAAAATGCATTTTGCCATGCAGCAACTGAGAAGCATTAAACGTGTAATGCATGCAGAAATTGGCTCAGCGTCCTCAAGTGTTTGTCAGTGATGAGAGTTTTCCATGCTTTGCAAATTTCTACTAATTTTTATCCCAACCATAGGTTTAATTTCCAGAATAATGTTGCTGGTCCCGGCCCCTTGCATCCTAGGCCCATTTGGGGGTGGGGGGGAAGTTAAATTCCCAATTTCTGACGCTACCTACTGGATTTCACTACTTTAGATGAGCAAGCAGGTGCTTCGATGACAACAGGGAGAATAAGGAGACGTTGTTTTCCCAGAAAGTATATTAGGTAGTGTAGTTGTAAACACGCAAAGTGGAGATTTCAAAGAGAAGAAAACGTCACACCTTTTAGACCTTTCACCGGTAAAGAATATCAGACCATTTGAAGAACAATAAAATCACTTCAAAACTACTAAGATAGCAACTGCTCTACAACTGCTACTGCCAACTGCTTTAATATTCTTCAAATTAATACGAGCCGTGTAAATGGGGTTACATTTTTAATCCTTGTTAATATCAGACCAATTTCCAAGTTTTCCGCCAGCTTTTTGAAAGACGTTTCTTGTGGTCCCCAAATCAATATTAAAGCATTTTAATGCCAAAAAAGCTGTGTAGATAGAGTGCAAACAGATATGGAGGATTCAGTGAGTAGGATGGTAAGGAGAAATGGTGAAATGATTGAGAGAAATGGAAGACGTTGGTAGAAAGAGTCGATATTGATATCTGAACGCTGAGTGTCTGTCACGATTCCTCAATAATAAAACCAAAAAAAGGGCCCAATTTTGGTTAAACTTGGTCGACACCCTCGCAATTGTATCAAGCAGGCAACTTTCTGACGGGGGATTATATTTTCAAAAGTATTACTCGCACTATGTGGAAACGAACACAAAAGGAAATTCTATGCAGGAACACACTGCAGTATTAATCAATCAATAATAAGATAGCAGCTATACTTCGGCTTACATGTAGGAGCTCAACACTCTATAAAACCCAAATTTGCACGAAGAAATGCTCCAGTTTGTCTTTCTTTGAAGAGTATGTACCCTATATATTGCAGGCGAATGTGTTCTCCCAGATTTTGAGGGTAAAATCTGCTGAAATCTGAAGATTAGAAGAAAATAAAAATGTGTGAATAAAACTCACCATAGTAAACTTTTCTTTTTTTTTTTCTTCAAATCAACGACCTTTTGGTGTTCCCCTTGGATGAGCACTTTAGGGGTGCCGGTCAGACGAATCCAAACAATCCACTATCTTGGCAAATTGAGGACGTCCATGTGTCTTTCTGTTACATCAAGCAAACTGATTTACAAAGTGGGTGTCAATGCTAATAAATCCATTAAAACTTTCCCAATCTTTTGTAAGCTTTGCTGCTGACTTTTTCAGAAGTGTTTTATACATGAAGAAGTAAACAGCATGGGTTCCAAAACGTTGAGGACGTGTTAGTGGATTTCTTAACATTTAAACCGAATTTGTAAATCAGTTTTTTTGGAACTAGTGCTGAGATTAGGAGATAGCATGAGTGGTAAAGGGTTTTATGTTACATACTCTCTTGCTACAGGTGAATGTGATATTCCATGTGGCAGCGACTGTGAGGTTTGACGAAAAGCTCCGCATAGCGGTTGCAGTGAACGTCACCGGCACCAAAAGCGTTCTTCATCTCGCCCACAGCATGGCTCATCTGAAGGTGAGCTACGTTCAGTAAACCAAACCTTCTTTTTCTCTGAAGGGTGTGTCCTCATCCTCTGAATCAAGCTTTTTCCAGATTTTTTCCTGGAGCTTTACAATATTTAGAGCATTAGGTACCGAGATATGCCAAGATGGTCTGTTCGAAGCTCAAATGAGCTTTGACATCGTACTTTGGGGTAACCCACAAAAATAAAACAAATATTTTCCCTCATAAAAAAAGTTACCTAATAAGAATAATACAAAGGATTGACAGGAAAACTTTTTGTTGTAACCATTGTGGAAAACAGCAAACACTCACATATCCTCACATTGACTTTTTGAAACTATTAACTTTTGAAAAAACAGACTCCAGCCAATTTCCTTTTTACAACCATCTGTATCAAACAAGTAAAAAGACCGAACGGTTTGGCATGTTGGATACACCGGTTCTCGTGAGATCACCGAAGTCAAGCAACATTGCGCTGGACCAAAGGTTGGATGGGTGACCATTACCAAAGCCCACCAAACCATACCAATACCATACCATACCAAAGTCCATTTCTGTTTGGGAGAGAGGCTGGATGGTTTGAAGTTAGTACAGCAGCTTCACTTCCCTTGCCATGAACCTCTCAACAGCACGGATAAGTGGAGGAATCCCATACTGTTCGAGTTGTACCGTCCTTTGGAAGGGACGTTAAGCGGTGGTCCCCTTGATGCTTTTCGACAGAAGTAGGCTACATGCCGGCACCGGGTTTCCCCTCTTCCCTGCTAGATTTATCATCACCATCATTATCACCATATCATTCACCGACGCCAATAGACCAGTGCCACAGGGCCAGTTGTTAATACAGTGCGTCTTTAAACACCGACGCCAATAGACTAGCGCCACAGGGCCAGTTTTCAATATAGTGCTTCGTTAAACACCACATAATCTAACAAGAAAAAAGGGAGACTTTGACATTAACTTAGAAAGTTCAAGTAATCAGGTTGACTTCATGTGATAGATACTAGATAGTATGTTGCCAGATGATTAGAGCAAGTCTTCCATTAAACTCTTAGGTCAAAAAAGTTTTTTGCGCTCGGCAGGCCAAATAAAATGTTGCATTAAGCTGAATTTTATGAAAGTGTTGGCTCTATAATTACTTAGCTGGCGATAGTTTTTGAGCCCAATCAGCAATTTTTTCATAAAAAGGTTTGAAAATTGCAAAAATCCCTCAAAAAAAACACAGGCAAGTTTTAATAGAAGAATGTTTTACTGAGCAGCTACAGAACAAAGCCTCCATTATTGTTATGGTCTTTGATAAAATCAAGGATGCTGTGGTTATTTCCAAAATCCTGTGGAACGAATATGCCGTGCCGTAAAATTCTCCGCGAGCCTTTTCAACGCGACACAAAAGTGCGCAGCGTTTTCCTAGTTTTAAACGATTGCATGTACGTGTCTTTAGAAGGCATTGGGATTGGGGTACTTGTATCCTAGCGTGATTTCTGAGAAAGCACGCCGTGGGATAGAAGCTTCCCACATCCAAATGCTAGCGTATCGATTCACACCTTGGCAGTCCGGCCATTCAACCCAAAGATTCTACTAAACTAGCCATTGAGTCATCAGTCAGCCTATGCTTCCGCTACGCTTTCCGCTCAGCTTTTCATCTGAAGCTGAACTGGACAGTTTGGTGGCAAACTGATATCCAATGCCCATCCAGGGTGGTGCATATTTCAACATTTTTCCCCTTTTTTTGTCAATTTGTCTCTGCCAATAAACATGGGACAGGCATACTATACATGTATTTGGTGCAAAACTTACATAAGAATTAGATCCTGCGTTTAGGCTTGGTAGTATTTTGTCATTTCCAGCAGACGATTGCTACATTTTTCAACATTAGAATTTGAGAAACCAAAATGTCCAAAATTTGCCAAAATGTTAGAAAGAATTCTATGGAAAAAAACTTCTATATTCATACCAGCAGCATGAGCCTACCTATTCCCAAACTTTTGAAAGTTTCTTTTGTGTCCCAGTCTTTTGCATTATAATTTATAAATGATCAACAAGATTGAAAATTTGGCTCGTGAAAAATATATTTTTTATTATTGATAGAGATTTTAAAAAATGTGTACAATCACTTTCAAAATGTATAAATAAAATAAAGGTCTTTTACCATGTAACATGACTGGAGAATGCTGTGAAATGTCTAAATTAGTATTTTATGTAAATGCCTGTGATATCTGATGCTTCTTAACTAAGTACAGATTTGATATATGGACACTAAAATAAACTGAACTGAAACTGATATAAAGCTGGCAATATGCTTGCAGGCTATCGTACACATCTCGACAGCATATGCCAACTGCCCATTAAAATCAATTGATGAAGAGTTCTACCCCCCTGGGGTGAGCGGGGAGAAACTTGAGCAGCTCTGTCTGTGCCTTGATGACCACCAGCTGGAAGCAGTTTTGCCCTCGTAAGTACATGTCGGTTCTCTCTTTTCCTTTCATTTCGTCCGTAGTCCGCACATGTGCTTCAATCTTTCCCAATTGTACAGATTATTGGGTCAGTGGCCTAATACCTACGCCTACACAAAAGCGGTGGCTGAGGATTGCGTGAAACGCTTTAGCGGTGATTTGCCCATAGCCATCGTTAGGCCTTCGATTGGTGAGTCTTTGTCTCTTTTTCTCTCTGTTCAACTTGAACTGTGGTTGAAAAGAAGGCCTTACAGTTTGTGAACGTATGAGATAGTTAGGTAATCGTTAAATATATTATTGAAATATAGCTTGGTATCGCAGAAGCTAATCTATTGTTGACAAAACATATTGCACCATTTCAAAAACGTGATTATAATCGTTGGTGAACTATCATTTACCTTAAGTGTTCCTACTTGTAAAATAAGTGCAACATTTATTGATTCTATATTCACTTATTCAACATTTCTAAAAAAAATAGGTAATAGTCATTTCAAGATTCCTGTCTTTTTCCCCTTTTTCTCCAAGAAACACAAAACTGTATTTTTAAGAATACTAAAATCACTTCAAAAATACCTGCTTACTCGAGGATTTGAACCCGTACCTTGCTTAGCTCAGTGGTTTGGAGCATTTGCCCGGAAAGCAAAAAGATCTGGGGTACAAATCTTCGAGGAAGCAGGTATTTTTGAAGTGATTTTAATATTCTTAAAATTATAGCTAGCCGTGTAATTGGCTTTAAAAGTTTAATCCTTGTCACAAAACTATATTTTTACCATGGGTGTTCTTTCAATGAACTCATGAAAAGATAGTTTGCTTTTGTCGAGGCAAAATTGTAACAAATTACATTTTGAGAATTGAAGCTTTCTAGTTTAGGACTTCAGGAAGTGTCAGATGGAAGGGAAGCGAACCAGGAAAAACGTACCCCCGATCCGGGAATCCATCCCAGGACCCCTCGATTTCCGATCGAGTGCTCTTCCAACTGAGCTAATCGGCACACGTCCCTCTCGCTTCGCGGGGTAGGTAACGGGACATGTGCCGATTAGTTCATCTGGAAGAGCACTCGACCGGCAATCAAGGGGTCCAGGGTTCGATTCCCAGATCGGAGGCAAGTTTTTCCCGTTTCGCTTCCTTTCCACAATACATTTTTAAGCTAACAAACCACTATTTATTGCTGAAAAAGCGGCGTTTCGCTCTCATTTAAGTTTGACTGAGCATCTTCAGGCTTACGTAAATAATAAGACAGAAAAGATGAAGGGAAAAAAATATTATCAATTCATCCACATAGCTGTGAGCAACAAAACCTAATCTTCCCAGTGAATATCTAGATTAGACTGAAGATTATCAGTGAAATCGGAGCAAAAAGTTGTCTTTTTACCGCCAAAAATGATTGTGATAATTTGAGTATTTTATGTGTGTAGTGATAAACACGGCTCATGAGCCCGTACGGGGTTGGGTCAACAACCTCTACGGCCCAGTTGGGGTAACGGTGGGTGCTGGCGTGGGCTTACTGCGAACTTTACACTGCGATCATCGAATCCTGGCCGACATCGTTCCTGTTGATCTGTCAATAAACTGCATCCTTGCTGCTGCTTGGGATATTGGAGTTGAGAGGTAAGTCTAGATTTGATACTATCTAAGCCAATTTAGCCCGGTTACGTTGATTGATACACTTGTACTGCTTCGATAATCCCAAACACATTTCATGTTGATTGGTTAGCATCTTTAATACATATTAAAAAAAAAATATATGTTAGTGTTGAATACGGTTGTGCTCTGATGTGATTGCTTTTTGGTCCTAAAAAGAAATCCACGGCTCTGAACCACTGCGCCTTACCAAATAAATGATTAAATAAATAATAAATTTAAAAAACTTCCAGGGACGGATTTGCGGAAAGCACTTACAGTTAAAAACGGCTCTGTTACACCCGTGCCTCCCCTTCCCATCCAAACCTTTTTTCATATTTAATGCATTCATTTGACACCTCCCCCCACCATTGACAGGATTTTTAGAATAAAAAACGCAAAGCAAAAATATTATTTTCCCATGGACAAAAAAATGCTTAAACCCCCTCCACTCCTCACCACCATAAAAAAAATAGTTTATATGCACCTGTTCACATTTACTAAAAATGCATTGCTATCCAGTTAGCTTATTAAAGAATACACACCTTGGTAGCAGGATATTCTCTCATTTTTTGGCCATTACCATGTGCCAAAAGCTTATGCCAAATTCTAGCACATCAAGCCAAAGTTTTACTTCCCAGAAACTGTTTGTGTACGTGTGACCTCTAACATGTCCCTCCAATAATGTTTGTCTGATTTTTTTTAAAATTTTCCGTTTAATTTGGAAGCGGCCCAAATTACGCTCAGACCTGCTGGCTCTGTGGGCATTTGCCAGATCGCAAATGGGCCTATTCACCCCTGGCATCTTATCTGTTCGGATTCTTTCCTGTCTTCACACAGGAGCAAACAAGCGGTGCAATCTTCGGCAGATGTTGCTCCTATTCCAATCTACAACTATGTTTCGTCTAACAATAACAAGATCACGTGGGGAGAATTCATGTCCTACACTGAAATAGGTCTTGAGTGGCCTCCCATAAACTGTCTCTGGTACTACTGCTTTACTTTGAATAAGTATCGCTTTATGCACAATTTATACGTCTTCTTCTTGCATCTGATCCCGGCTTGTCTGACTGATGGAGTCTTAATGCTCATGGGGAAAAAGCCTAAGTAAGTGTGAACTTAATTACAGTCTTGGGTGGTTAAGGCAGTCTTGTTAGTAATCTATGCGTTAAGTAGTAACACTACTTGTAAATAACGTTTTGGAGTAATGATACTGCTCGGTAAAAATTGTAACAATTACCTAGTGTGACTACTGAAATCGATGAAATTGTCAAAAGTAGCAACACACTACTTCAACGTTAATTTTCCACCAGGAGGCAGCACGAAATTGACACCTTAACTGAAATCAAAGTGGCTTTTTCAGTTTGTACAACAGCGCCCATACTTCAGTAGCTAGTACTTATGCAACTTTGATTGCCGATGTCTGTGATAAATTAAAACATAACTCCCTTGAATCATTTAATATCATTGCTATCAAAATTGAGAAAATTGTCTGCTCCATGAGAAGAAATTTCTGTTTCATTGTTCCTACCATGGCCAGCATGCCCTTTTTTACTGGATTTTTTAATATAAATATATATTGACATATATTTTACTTGCTCTTTCAAAACGCAAAAGTAGCGTGAGAGTAGTGCCACAACTCTTTTTTCAGAGTAACGTCAAAAGTAGCAACTCTAAGTTTTTATAAAAGCAGTGATTAAAATAACGACACTAGTTGTAAAAAGTAACTAACCCAAGACTGGCTCATAGTATGGTCATTACATATTTTGAATAGTCACCTTGAAGGTATCTTCAAAACTTAACTGTAATGTTACCTCCCTGTTCACTTTGTGTTGCAACTCTTTTTTCTCATAGGCTGTGGATGGCATACAAAAAAGTACACAAATTCGTTAATGTGATAGCGTACTTTTCAACGCAACAGTGGAAATTCAGTAACGCCAACGTAAACTTGCTGTGGAGTAAATTGAACCCTGCAGATCAGGGGCTGTTCAACTTCAACATTGCACACTTAGACTGGGAAGAAGCTATGCTCAACAATATCAAAGGCATGAGGCTCTACTTGCTAAATGATCCCATCTCCACAGTGGATCAAGCTAGACGGAAATATTTTAAGTGAGTCTCTCATCCACGTTCTTGCTTCTTCCTTGTTGCAAAAAAAAAGGTTGAATTTCACAAATGTATCTCTGTTGATTTTCTAGGTTGAAGATGGCTCACTACACCATTGTAAGCATCTTCTGGATGGGCATCTGTTATTTCTTCTTCCGCATCATCAGTCTGGTTTTCTGACTTGCTTGCAGTTGTAGGTTGATAACAAAGATATGAAATGTTCTGTTGTTCTATTACATCTTACTGTACCCTCGGGGAAAATATGTCTTGCATTCTCACAGCGATCAATAAAATTTTGCTTATAACTTACACAGTATAAAATACATACAATGCAAACTGTCTAGGCTAGCTGGGTGGTAGGAATATGCATTCTTATTTTAATTACACGAGGGTTTTGCCGTAACGCATTTATATAAACGCGATGCTGGATGAGCGTAGTATTTATTTCAAACTGCATTAGGTAAATGTCCATAAAATAAATAAATTACTAGAAAAACTATTGCCTTAGACAATAGCAAGTGTCTATTTGACCAATTACCTATAGTACGTTGCTTCATTATTTATAATCTTGCTTTTGAATAGATATGAAAGTATTTTTTTTTTTAAAAGGATGGCATAATTTTTTAGTGACACTTGTGTAAGGCTAGAAAGATTAATTTATCAACCTGAATGAACTTTGACGGACTTTGACAGTTCGCAGCGAAGATGCCAGAAAGAAAAACAATTGAATACATAGCTGTCAAATTCTACAGATTTCAAACAATTAATCCTGCTTCAAGGCAATTTTATTTATATATGGACATTATTATATAAAAATCAAATTTTA
>QKMV01003463.1:0-11424 GCA_003287335.1 Lednia tumana
GAACGTGTCATCTATGAATTATAGCGATTTTAAACAGTCAATGCGCGAGTCGAAAAAAGGGTGAGAAAGTCCTTAAATGTTTAATCCTTGTCATGGTAAGTAGTTCTTTCTTGAAGGAAGGTTACATTCTACAGATGCATAAAAATGCTAAGGAATCCACTGAAACTTTACCAATGTTCAGTAAAGTATATTCCTCACTTCTTCGGGGTTAAAACTCGTGTGACACAAACAAGGGACAACGTGACAATTGGACCAAGAAACCTAATAAAGCCTATTATTGACATTCGGCCCACTGATTTCAATGATTGGCGCACTATTTGTTACATGTAAAGGGAGGGAAAGAGAGGAAAAGATCCGTAACCACTCCAGATAACTGATGATTTATACATTCATAAAATGTTGTACTAAAATGTTTTCTCAAAAAGTGCTTACACTAGCTATGTTTGCCTGTCCAATACTTGAGTGCAGAAAAAAGCAACAGGAATTTCTGTAATAACTCGGCAAATTTCTTGTCATTTTTGTTTACTTCTAATGTTAGCTGAAAGTTTGTTAAATAATTTCATTCCTATTCCATCAATACTTTTGACATATAATGTGCATTCCAAATTCTAGTAGGTACTTGGTGTTATCTATCAGTTGATACTCTGTAGTCTGGTGGTCTCTGGTCACAAATCTCTCTTGTTACCAGATGCATTTTATTTACTAAATGCAACATGCAATGCTTACGTCTTAATGAATACTTAAGAATGGTGCTCACTAACTCTGGTCTGGGAGACCTTTTCAAACCACTCGCTAACATTCTCTAGGGTATTTTTACGAAAGGAAATTGGAATCAGACAAAAAAAAAAATTAGATTCCATCCGTGCTGGGCTGTTCAACCTAAAGGCATTGATAAAAGGGCATTATGGTGCATTAGTCACCAATAGAAAGTTTTCAACGAAACCCGCAATTTTATGCCCAAATCGGGCAAGATTGCGAAGACTACGTAATTTCCCAGTGTAAAATTACTACTTTCCCCATAACTTTTTTCAAAAAAAATGATTAAGAAATGACGATTACACTCGATGGTGTTTACTAGTTCCAGCAAACAATTTAAATTGACATTTTGGCCTGCTGTCATAACTAGTTGCTGATTAGTTGCTAGTATATTAGATCATGAACAGTCATTTAGAGGTAATCCTCTTACTAGGTATTCATGCATTATCCAGGAGATTCCTGAAATTTTATCAATGTATAGGTTTAGGTCAAGATGCCCTTAGTTATTGAGTTTCACGCATGGCACATGGCAATTTAAGGAAAAGCTATGAAAATAGTGGCAAACCACAGAGCCGTTGTAGAGCCCCCATGCAACTTTTCGAATCGAAGCAAATCGATTTGTATTTGACGTTATTTTCCATTTGGTTGCAGCCTCCCAGCCACATGTCCAGCCTGTCCCCAGTTATCGAAGCAGAGGAGAGACTGAAGCGAGCGCAATCAGGTGGCGGTGGCAACAAGAGCAAGATACCGGTTCCAGTGAAATCCCCTCGGACCAGCTTCATAGAGTGCGATCCAAACAGGTAAGTCCAATGTGAGGCCAATGGACTCATCTTCCCTACATGTGCCGTGTGCAGCTATCTGAGATACAATTAGCCCACATTTTCTACACCCCATCTGTGTCCGATATTGTCCTAGTGGATAACAAAACTCCATGCTACCCATATTCCCTCTCAACCGCGCGAGTTCATAAGCGCCCATGTAGCCATTTGCACGTAATCACTTGTTTGCAATGAGGAGAATGAAACATCTGACATATGCACATTTTCTCCATCACTACTAAACTATAAAAAACTTTACTGATTACTATAACTATAATGATAACTATATTGATATAACTATAATGATACATGATACCCAGGCCGGTAGGCGAGCCGTGATGAGTTGCATGAGAGCACGTCTCATAGGTTTTATCCGGGTGAACCGGCCTGGTTTGCTTTCATTTGCCACAACCATACCCAGCAAGTATGGGCTGCAAATGGGGAGCGTGCAGCTAGCTCCCTTTGCTATGCCACTAACGGCTAGTGATAGCAACTTTTCGCACCTCGCAAAATTTCTCTAAAGCCTTAAGAATGCCGTTTACTCTGCAGATCTATGCACGCGAAGTAATTTACCGCCACTTTTCAATTGCAGCAAAATGCTAAATTTGTTTTTTCTATGCCCTTAACATTGCCATTACACTGTAATCAACACCTTCCCCGCAAAATTCAGTAAAAATTGCAAAACATCGGGAAATTTTCACTTTTGTGATTTTCGCCAAAAACTCCTACAAAACTTGATCCATTTTGAACAAAGAAATGTGACAAATGGCTTGGTTATGATAAGTTATGTTAAGTAATGTCAATCCCTAAGTTCAATTGCTAGCCCCTGGAGTGTGCTGTAGGACAACATGCTTACCAGCCTGTGCAGAAACTCTCATCATGCTGATCTTTGCCTACACTTTTAGATTTGTTAAAATCATTATTACCCAAGTTAAAAATAAGTAGGTACCTACCTTCTTGCAATAAAATACTACGTGAAGTCATTGCTATAATATCGTCTGAAAAATAACACGACTATGCACTTGCAAAATTCCTCGATTTTTCCATTCCACTGCCATAACACTGCCATCCCAAAAGCTTAGCACAAAAGTAATGATTTGATATGCGCATACATTGGTATGGTGGAACACCTTTGGTGGTGACACTAAGCAAACCAAGCTTTGGTATTGTCAACACCTTTAAGCACCGTGTGATGTTTGGGCAGGAGCTCAGAGCCCGTCCCCTTGCGGCGTTGCGTGACGCTGCCCGACGCTCGTGGCTCGTCCACGGAAGATGAGCTGCTCGTGGGATGCACACCTGCTTTGCGTAGACGTAGGGAGCAGAAATATATCACCGACCAGGCACAGCTGCACTTACGTTTTACCCGGCACAAGCAACGCCAAGAGGCTCTCGCAGTTCGGGCCAGGTGAGTCGTGTTTCGTTGGTTTCACTCATCTAGATAAACAGGTGAAGGGGTGTCAGCCGTAGTGCACAAAAGTGAAGCGGCTGCTGATTCCCTTCGATTCACCAAGGTTTGCTGATTTCATCAGATAAGTTAATTCAAGATTGGGTGAACGAAGGTTTTCAGAGCCGGCGTTAAGTTGGAAAATTTCAATATTTCTTGCGAGATAATTGCCACTCGAACGGTGTATAAAATCGAGGCCAAATCCCGGCGAGTCATTCCCTTGAAGATGACGGCGCCATCGCCGTCGAGACGCCGGAACATCAACGATATTTCAAGGCCCTTATTAGGACTGAGCAATTGTGCTTCTTGTGCTTCTTGTGCTGCTTGTTCTTTCGTTCTTTCGTACAGAGAAGGGAACTGATAAAACCAAGTGAACCCTCCGTTAATTTGCACCTGACTCGATTCCTCTTTCGTCTTATATAATTGATCCAATTCTTGGCAGTCTGATGACTTGTCCAAATGGGTTTTCATTTCAAAACATTCTGAAATATTGCGTGAGTTTCAAAACTCATCCAGCAGTTTGGATCAATGGGCATGGATAAAACTGGCTGTGATCCATGGGATCTTATAAGTGTTACCTAGTAATGCATGAGTTATAAAGTAATCAAGTAATAAACCTTGAGTGCAACAGTTTGATCTGAATCTCTTTTTCCCGAGAAGTCTCTAAACGTTGTAAAAGATGTATTCATGTGCTTTAGTCTATGATCTACCCATCAGGTTCTATGTCTAAACTTTTTCTAATTTCATATTTGCTTGAGTGCTATTCACAATTGATCACAAGGTTTAGTGTTTAGTGATTAGTGATTTAGGTTTCAGGGTGAATAGCTTGCTGCGTTTAACAACTGTTTCCATCAGACTTGCTTAAAACTATCAACAGATTATTTGTCAGATAGCTGCTGCAAATACCTTCTTGTTTCTGATGGGCCGTCACTCAGAGTCAGAAGGATAGGTGAATAATAAATTAAATAATTTAATTCCTTAATCATTTCTTTAGAAATTAAATAATTTCATTTGTTAACCTCACAACTGATCACCATGCCGGTGGCACTCACTCTGCAGCAGTTGTGAACGGCAAAACGTAAATTGTATCTCCCATTTCTGTTCTACCTTAATCACTAAACCTTATGACCAATTATGAATCAGGCTTTATCAGATAGGTGTACCTACTAAACTGCTTTTAAATGTCTTGTTTGTTTGGTATCGTCTCATCTCACTCTCTGACTTTGTTGTCCCTGTCTTAAGGACAGTTTGTAGGCTGCCTGTGTCATTGCAGCCGGTGCTCTGGGACTTAAGGGGATATTGCAGCAGGCTGGGGGTGATAGGAACCTCATGGAATTTAGTTTGGTCTTGTCGTGGTCTTATCTCGGCAAACTATATATTATAGAGATGTGCGAAAAATGTTTTTTCATTTCGAATACCAATACTGTCATCTCACATCTTTGAAAACTTTGGAATACTAATAGCTGATGCGTTCAATCCGTAAGACTTACGCCGGGAGTTTTGCCTAGGTCTTCTGCCAGCTTATTCTAAATACATCTGGCCCCTCAAATGTACCACTAGCGTTCCAGAGGCGATCAACATTGGGGGATTTTTAACGCCATAAGAAAAGCATTGTCCCCCAACGTTGATTGACTCTAGAATTCCTTGATCACTTGTCGTCCATTGTTATCCATTTCAGGCACTAGTGTCAAGAACATCTCTTAACAATTTATGGGGACCCTGAACCTTTTGCAAGTCAAAATCCAACAGCTGACAATACCAACACAAATCCCGCCATGCCTAATACCATCTACAAGAGAAAAAAATCTGTCGGGTGTAACTATTCATTTTTTCGAAGGATTTGAAATTTCGAATATGGGTAGTATTAAAAAAACAGAGAGTGCCGCCATGCTGTAAAACTTGCCAGTGTACCTGTTTCCATTGTTGTGTGTGTGTTGGTTGGAGCACTAATCCCGGCCCATGCTTCAGAGCGGTCGCACTCAGCTGTGCTAACCGTGGCGTTCCGAGTCACCTGGTCTCGTGCCCACCAGGGGGAGGGGAGAGCAGTGAGGCGGACAGCGACTCATCCGGCCCAGCCTCTCTACCCCACCCTCCCCCCGGCAGGCCCCCACCACACGCCCTGTCGGAAAACAACGCCAGGTAGAGGACACCAACTTTGTCTGTCTCTTCTAGAACGTGTTAGGTGAGATTTGCTAGTTTCATCTGCCTGCCGCCATTAGGTACCTTTTCTCGTAGCGGTTTCCTTATGGGGCATTTATCTCGACATAGTCTTTGGCTGTTTGGCGTAGGAAGCACTAGGCTCGAGTAGAATTGTTTGCTGGCCAATTGCCTTACCCGATCCTACTCATTCTGTCCTGCTTATTGGCTTTTTCCATTTTCTCGTTTGTCGTGCGCGACTATGCAGTAACTTGTAATGTTATGTCGTCAAGTGTTGTAGAGTGATCTGTGACTTTTTGCATGCTACTATCATTATTTTTAAAGGGCTAACAGTGTTGTTCTGGTTTCTCACTGCTGATAATGTAGCACATAAATCACTTAGCGATAAGCTTCATAGGTTAGCTCTGGTTACAACGTTGGGCTGAGAGCTGAGGCCATTGTATCCATCAGAGGCAAGCCATTAATCGATCCAAGCTGCTATGAACTTTTTGCAAGGGTTGCATTTTTTTGTTTCAAATTAATATGAACGTAGTGTGCCAAAAAGCTGTAATACTTATCAAAAGGAATCAGGCAAAGAAATGAGTTGCAATTTACCAACAGAAAGCTTATAAGAACAAAGAAGGTAGATGGGCGACGTTTCGGCAAAAGACCCTTTGTCTGTGTGCAGCATTTTGCCCTCACATTTTGCCTTCACTCCTCTCTCTGCGCTTGAAGAAGGCTAATGCCGAAACTTCACCCATCTCACTTGTTTCAGCTTAAAAGTTCCATCTGTTGGTAAGTTGCACCTGCTTTCTTTTCCTCATCCAATTCTAAACGCAAAGTATTCTTAAGGGTGTTGGAACTTGAAGCCTAGCAATGCAGCCAGAAGGACTTTACGGAGCGGTAGGGTAGTCAACCGTCGCTGTCAAAGTTTGTGATTGTAAACTGATTCCAGTTGGGCATGTGTAACATGTGACTAGCACGCTCTCTCTCGATTCCAGGTGCCGCCGGTTTCACCCAGTCTCTAGCGAGGCATGTGCTGATCCGTGAATCTTGGCTGTCTAACGGTTTAAGGGCTGACACGAGTGGCTACTGATCCCAGTGTTGTGTCCTTGGCACCGTTCTCGCATCGTGCTCGGATCGTGCTCGTATCGAAATCAAGAGGCATCTACACCAGGGTTTCATGCTGCATACGTTAGACTTTATAATTGAGAAGTACGTCTTTTGTCTCGGTCATTTAATTGGTCTCGAGAAGCCATATCCACGTACGTAGTCCATTACACCATGTTATTACGACGCAACTGTTTCGCTCGTGTCGTCGCTTTTTGACACTTTCACCGCCTAACTTGTGAGATCTCCGTAATGATATTTGCAGTAGGAGTTAATTACAATTATGAACTATTAACGGCACGACGGTTGCTAGATTACGCCATGTTATAAAACGATTGGACTCTTTTGGCGTTTTACGATTCAGGGTATCTGCATCCTGTCAGAATACTTAGCCCGTTCAATTGTTGGTCTCAGTTATATGAAGCGACAAAATTCTAGTGCGCAAATAATTATACGACGAAAGCGTTTTTGAAGGGGAGCATATAAATTATTGCCATTCAATTGATTTTGATATTTTTTATCTTGTTAAATCTCTTTTTTTCTTTTTTTTACGATTTCTAGTCAAAAGTGATCATAGGCTTAGTGTGACGACTGTACTTTTCTTTTTTGTAGCCATGTTAATCTTAATTGATGATATTGATTATTTTGACAAGAATTAAAACCTGTTCTAAGATAGGCAAATATTTTTATTTTGAATATGTGAAGAGTGCTAAGAAATGTTTGTAGCTTGCAGCTCCATTGTTTGTAATAACATTTTAAAGACATAGAAAAGGTAGAATAGAAACTAAGCCCTGTACCAAAAATTCCGAATCTCTCGGAGGACATTTTGTGATCTTGCATCTTTGCTTTCTGAAAATGGAATGGATTTTCAAACATCTGGTTACCTACTTTCTTCTAATTGACTGGCCTAGGTGGCTGTCAAACTGAATCTATTATTTATCAGATGATAGCTTTAACTGCATTTTGTGATCTGCAAGTTTATTTGCCAAGATAAGCTGTGTGGAAAGTGTATCCATAAGAGCTATCAGCTTGGAAGCCCACTCACTGAAACCAGCGCAAATTCTAACGGCAACTATTCGAACGGGCTTGTGATTGGCTGGCTTCGAAGCAGTCATAGGCTGTTAGTGAGATGGATCTTATTTTGATGATATTTCTATGGCAGACATACTGTATATTTTAATTAGCACACGATTAGCGGAAGCCGTTGCATTTTGTATGCCTGGTAACCCAGGGAATCGCACAATTGTGCGCTCGGGCCAATCAAGCAAATCGACTCTATTTTGGTGGAAAATTGTTTGCACGGATTAACGGATTAAAGATAGAAGGTATTCAAATAAGGGAGCGCTGCTCAACGGATGGCGGAATTATCTTTGGACTATTTTCGAAACTCCTAAAGTACCACAGCTGAGTTGAGGATGGAAATCTAATCTAGGCCTAGAAGCAATACATTTAGATTGGATTGTCTGATTCAATTTATGTAATTTAATTCAGCTTCACAACTAAATACTCAATGCTTCTTGGTTGGAAATGAATTTGTGCTACGACTTCAAGAAATATTAAAGTATTTCCGAATCTGAGTGGCCCATGTGGTAATTGCTTCCATCTCTCGCTGAGCGATGTTGAAGACAGTCATATGCAGGAGCTTCAGACTTGCTTTCCTGCAATTGTCAAATGTATTCCTCTTTTTGGAGACTAGTTCACATGCCTTTTCAGTCTACCAACCCCATCTAACGTTTCAACAAAGTTGGCTTCTTCTAGCTCTGACTCTAGCACAGCTTATAAGGAATTCCCTCGACATTACGTTGTGCCATTATTGTAAGAAGCAATCACGTAGCTTGCTTAGTTAAGCGGGGTTCTACGGTGCCCGATTTATGATCGGTCGTCGATGAAATCGGCAGACTGCAACTCACCGTTTTGAGAACGTCGGGCTCTTTCGGGCATCGTGAAATCTATTCTTAGTTAGTGGATAAATAATACGATTCTCGAAACTAAAAACTACTTTTTGTAGATGTTACCTTTAATTGAAGAGTGATTGTTCAAACCGAACTGTCTTTTATGACCTGTAGCCTGATTATTTGGTTCCTTTCAACACCTTCGAGACAAGGAAATGCTTTGTAAATAATAAATATATTACTTACGAAGATATTAACAAATATTATTGTATATTTTGTTTTCAAAGATTTTTAATTGTGTAATTTTAATTCAGCAATAAATGCCAATAAAAGTTATTTTCAACCAAAATCTTGTCATCAGGTATGTGGAGATAGTTTTAATGATCCTGGAACTCCTGTGAGCGCTTAGGTGAAACGTAGGTACACGGAGCGTAGTGAAACTTTTTTAAGGAAGCAGCCGTGGCTGTTATTTTTCCATTCATAATCAATACACGTCTGAGTTACATCCCTCGCCCGTGAGGAATGGACTCTTCCAGTCACGTGATTCTCCTAGGTCCCTCCCAAATTCCGCCATTAGTAATATGCCGTCGGGACGGCTCGGAGCTGCGCTCGCAATATCTTTCGTCGGCGGCTAGTTGATAAATATTTACAATATTCCAGTATTTTAAGTGCGGTTTACACGTAATTGTAGTGATCGTTCATATATTGATATGTAGCGTTGTGTATAATAAGCTGCAAAAACTTGCACGGGTGTGTGTGTGTGTGTGGGATAGGCAACCTTGGTTACCTACTACCCGAAAGAAACGAGAACCACATAAATCCAACTCGTTTACTGGATATTCTGAAGGTAATTTTGTGTGATAGTTCACGTTGTCGCTTGGCCTGACTTTGTGTTGTCAAAGCCCTCGTTAAATGTGCTTCGCGTAGGTTTGCTTTGGCGACATTGTGTAGGTAAAAGTAGTTATGCCCAGCCTAGCCCTAGGGCGGAATTTTGCTCGAATTTGTATCATTTGCTCGGTTTTTTATTTGCATTTTACTCGGAAGGTTTAAGCTGTTTTCCCGTGGAACCACGAGCTCTAATGAGCATGCACGTGTGTATTTGAGTGTGTATCTGGTATCCGCGGCGGGAGAAAAGCATTAGTTTTAATTGAAATGTTTGGTAGATAACGATAGGTAACAAGTGTCTTAGCTTGTCGGCGGCTTATCAATGAATTAATACAGCTACCTGCCGGCTCCTATTCGATTGACACTCTAAACATAATTCTTAGGGTTTAAGTAAATGATCAATTAGTTAATTACAATAATCGGCGTGTACCTATGCTTGGAGTGAATCGGTTTTTCGCACAAACATTTTCTCATTAGCTTAAGCTTTAGTGCGTCAGGTAGCAGGTACAGATAGAGGAAGGTAGGTAGATACTAGCCTGAAATTAAATCACATTAAAATCGCTTGTGAAACCGCTTTTATTATGTGAGCGCACTGTTTGATTGTGTTAAACTGTAGACGAATGACTCATTGATTTATGCCCCAGTGTCGTGAATCGTTCCTGTTCGAGTCAACATATGAATTATTAAAAATGCACATTGTTCTCTTTATTACACTGCACGAGTAGCCGACTACCGAACATTCCTATGCATCACCTCCTACTCATTCTGCATTCACAAACACTTCATCTCTGTGATTTTCATCTATGCACGTCAATGAGAGAGTAGTAACCACTAATCAACCCGTTACAATTTTGGTTTTATCGTCCCACGTCGACCGCCGTCATAATACAATGTTTTATTATTGATTTTGCATTGGCACTGTCCTTTTGGATTGACGGCCACACCATGGGTCACACTGTCGATTGCAGAATAAAATTAATTGGCCATGTAATAATAAATGATCTTCTCATCACGCAAGTGGCAAGAATGCAGCTCCTGCTCACTATATGGAAGAACACAATGGAAGTCGTAGATTTTCATTTTACTATATCAGCTTGATAGGTACCTACCGATGAATTGCTAGATTTTCAACCTTGGACTAGCAGTTCTCATTCATCGTAGTTCACAAATGGCATCGGTAATACTTTTAAACTAGCCTAGACACCCGCCCAATGGGCAGCACGAAATTTCTGCTTCGCCGCGAAATTTTGACTTTGCCACGAAATTTGCTCTTCACCTGGTACTTAGGGGCTGCCATTCTGGGCTTCGCATTGTTGTTGTTTTTGTTGTTATTGTACGTTAGGGTTTGATCCGGCAAAGTGGCCCGTGGGATCCATTAAATAAGGGAATTTCCCTCAACATGTTTCTAGCTGATGGGCTTCACCTAAAAATTTGGGCTTAGCTCTGATGTGGGCTTAGCTCTCAGAAACAGCGGAAACGTCATTTTTGTTCAATTAACCTTTACTTTCCCCGATAGGCCGGATCGTTCGTCCACCTGATGGACTTTGCCTAAAAATTTGGGCCTCGCCTTGACATTTGGACTTAGCTCTAGTGTGGGCTTAGCTTTCACAAGCAGCGCAAACCTCAATTGTATTCAAGTAATTACATTACACATTCCTTTATATTTTACCCTATTGATCGGACCACGTTTCGAATTCGGCACAGACTTCTTTGCTTCATATTCCCAGGCTGCAATTTGGGCAACCACTTTTTTGTGGAAGTAACTTTTATTTATACTAGCAGGCGTACTAGCAGCGTTGCCCAGGAACCGTCGTTGAAACGTGTGGAACAGGAAATACATGGCCACTATTTTTCCGCCAAGAATTCAATTTCGAATATTGTCGTATAGGTGGAAACAAAACCTAATTCCGAGCAATAATGGGTTCTTGCAACCATGACTAACGTCGTAACTATGGAAACACTTCTACAGAACGTCGGTAGGAAAAAACCAAAACCGATTTTTTCAAAAAAATGGCCTATAGGGTGGGTACTGCAAATCAACTTAAAATCTGACCGGGGACGCCACCGAGTCACGTGCCAAATTTGGCGGCCGTGCGATACATGCACACATACACAAATACAATACGCGACAATTTTAGTACTTAGATTTATACAATTTTCACCAACCAATTTTTGTCTAAATTTGACCACCGGACTAGAAAGTGGAATGCAAGAATTATTCATAGAAATGTGGACTGTGTGGTGTGGTGTTGTGTTTAACGACGCACTCGGCTCTTCGCCCTGTGGCATTGGGTCTCAAGGCGTCGGTTAGGCAGAAACGAAAACCTAGCCAACAATTTCAGACCATTTTTGATCCCCCCCCCCCCCCCCCCGCCGGCGCCAC
>QKMV01003464.1:1183-11424 GCA_003287335.1 Lednia tumana
ACTAAAATTACTAAAACTGCTAACATTGTTTCGTAAACAATGCTGTTTACTTCTCCAGAGATAAAAAGCTGCAAATGGGTAATGAATGCTTACTAAAATTACTAAAACTGCTAACATTGTTTCGTAAACAATGCTGTTTACTTCTCCAGAGATAAAAAGCTGCAAATGCGTAATGAATGCCAAGTAAAATCTCTAAAGCTTTCGCAATGTTTCCTAAGCTTTTCCAAGTTTTGTTTCGCTATACTAAACAAGCGCCAACGTTGCTCCAGCTTGACTGGAAAAATGAAAAAAGGAGCAAGTAAGAAAAAGCCGTGCTTTTTTGGTGGAGGAACTATCGAAGTATTTGCCTAGAATAGTTATGGGAAATAACGGAAAACCACAGCCAGGATCTACCATGCTCTGCGGCAGTACGATTTAACTTCATTTTTGGAACCAAAATCACCTTCATTCAAATGGTAACAAAATCCCAATAGTAGCAAGAAGCCAGGCTTAGTTAGAAGCATTAATTCAGATAGAAAATGTAAAAAATGTAGTATTTACTTTCTGGAATATCCGTAATTGATTCCACGTGAATCTTGACCCATCCTGGTATCACAGTAAGGCGGCTCATTCTCTCCGATCTAAAAACAAATAAGTATAAGTCAGTTGTTTCCTTTATAAGCAAGCAAAAACAGAAGAAAAATGCACAGGTACCGCAAGCGTGTTCAATGCATGCCGTGCAGTTGACAAAGGGGGGAGGCAGGGGTCCCTTTGATGAGGACATTCTTCCTCTGGAAGGGTTAGGCTCAACACGCTTGCAGAGTCTTGGTTTTTGGCAATATAACGTAGTGGCCACGTTTACTGTTCATATTGGATAATAGTGAACATTCTTGCTCTAAATTCAAACTTTGATCCCCATTAAAATCATCCGAATGTTCGATATAAAACCCCGCCCTAACGCTTCCAAACTTATTTCCTGTTATATTACTCATCATTCAAGCAGTTCCTATTAATTAATCAATCACATTTAGCTCCTTGAACTTTAAAACCAATAGTTACCTAGTGTCAAAACTACTTAGACGATTGATTCGCGCTCAAACAATTTTTTCACAAATAACCTGTCTGCAACGCTGATACAGACCTCTTTTCGTAATTCAAATCTATTACCTCTCTGTAATGAAGAAGGCATATGCTGAAAAGTTCATTAGCTTTGTACAAGTTCTTGTGGCTGTTCAATTTTATTTTCTACTAAGGTTGCACAGTCTCATCTTTCCTCTCAAAATATATTCCAGTCATTTGCCATAATACAATCCATACCACAGCCATAATATATCTACTGTTGACATTGCAATATGAGACTAATTAGTAATGAATTACAACAAAAAATGACCTGTGAGCTTGTACTTGTTTCAGTTTATGTATTACCCAAACCATATCCTATTTTATAGCTATATTCATCACACTTGTCGAATTTGAAGCCTGTTGTCGATAAATCATACATAATAATTACGATGCACAACTCACTTCCTAAAATCGGAAAGTATCTTGAGAATCTCGTCATCCTTGAGCTTGCTTGCTTCCTGCCGATACACGGCGGGGAAGTCCGCGGCGACGTCGAGGTGATCGCCGTAGAGACGAAACAGCGGGCGTGCCGTCCACGCGAAGGGCATGCGGTAGTGGCCCAGCCGCTGGCAGCATGCCCGTACCGTCTTGTGGACGCGGAGGCCCAGCCGCGGGTCCTTGGTGCTTCGGACGTACGGTTCACTTGTCGGCCCGATGCCCCCTTGCAGGATCTTGTCGATACGCACTACCAAGTAGATCTCCGGGTGCGGGTTGTTAATGTTGAATACCGCCTGGCGAGAAACAAAATAGGTTATCTTAGTAGAGAGCCAGAGGAAGAGTCCAATTCGACTGCTGTACTAAAAACACTGAATTCTATTAAAGGTTGTCTGAAATGACAAGTTATAGATTGCCGAGCAACCCATGTTGTCGAGAACATAGTCGAATCCAGAGGTGGCCATCTTAGTAGAGACTAATTGGACTGTGAAATGTCAAAGCTAGATCATTTACATGATAATGAGAGTTAAATTAGAAGTCACTTCTTAATATTTTGTTTATTTAGCATTTTAAGGCTACACCAGATGAAATTTGAAAATAGAATGAAGTATTAGAGGACATTGACGTAACATCTCCACTCAGATGGTGCCTTGCTGGCATCACCCAGTAGCAGATATCAGCGTCCCAAGCAACCGATAATAAAGTTCCGTGAGGAAACGGTATTGCAGGGAAAGTTTTTTGGACGTCTGTTTGTTTGCACGATTTCACACAGACTGAAGTGCTGATTTTGATGAAATTTTCCAGGAACCTTTGAAACTGTCAACCCAGTGTGTTTTTGCGAAAAATCTCCCAAGTAAAATTGAATAATTCCTACAAGATTAAATAGGCAAAGTGGGAGAACTGAAATCACTATGCATGTCTCTGGATCTGAATCTGGATGTGTGGAGACAGCCCTATTGTGTTAAAAGCCTTTTATCCTGCAATGATCTTTCAGTGAAGCACTAGTTGTCATTTGATTACTTCTTGTTACCAACAAGCTTGGAAAGTATGACACCTACGTGCAAGTTGCAATCATACATTTCTGGCGAATTGACGCAGTACAATTTTCAGAATTGCGGGCTTTAGTTAGTCCTGCTAGAGTGGCGGCCGCGGAATCTAGATTCAAAATTTTTCGAGCAATTACCGGACGGTTTCTGAGTTGACATTTTATACTGGACTGGCAGTTCCAGCATTTCTCTCATGAGAGTGACAATTTGTCTCTATAACAGGTTTTCTAGTATCTTGTCGATGCCAATATGTAAGCAATATGTGCCACTAATGACATGACTTTACAAGCCATTCAGCGCGAAATAAGTTCCCCTCGTAATGTTAGTGGAAGGTGTAGGCTTTTATACTAGGCAGTATAACTAGTAGGTCCTACTTTTTTTGGAAAGGCGATCCATTCATCAGGCAATTTCTGCAGTTCTGGTGAGAGAGTAGAATCCTTCATACTGCTTGCACTTCTCGGAGGCAGCATGTTTCGTACTTGTGGGTGATTTACATCAAAATAGAAATTTTCTGAGAGTTTCCTACCCTGCTTAGCATCAAATAACGCCAGCGAGGTTATGTATGGTTCGACCTGAAAGACACAAGAATAGTTCATCAATGCTTTCAACATTCGGAAAGATATTTGCATAGAATTATAACACAACAAGCACTTATAACATGATATTTATAAGTACCTGGCACAGAGATTCCTTTTCCCCATCAATGGGAGCTTGTAGCCTAAACTTGACACTTTCACAAGTCACAATGAGCCTTTGGCCAAACTGTTCCTTGTAAGGATCGACATTTTGTGGTTCTGTCTCTGTCGGGCTAGTAGCCAATCCGCTCTTCATGTGCTGCCAAAACGACACCAATTTTACTGTTAAGTGATTTCTGAGACTTTCATAGAAAGCATGTCAGTTTATAATTTTCACAATGTTTTGTCAAAACTTCACATGGCATTGTCAGGCAGCTGAATTTTCCCACAAAGACAGCTTGACAATATCATTTGAAATATTGAAGTGTTGCAAAGCTCTAGGTACAAGTTTATCCAAAGAATGAAGAGCCTAATTATTTTAATATTAGGATTGATGTCAAGCCTAAGCACAGCAGCAGATATAAATTCAACAAAAGCACTTGCACTCACCGTCATGTGAGGATAGACGCTGAAAAGTCGCCGCCTATTTTCTCTCCGAGCAATTGCGATGGACATGTCAGTCTCACGGGAGTACTTCATCAGCTGAGGGTTCATGCTGTGCTCCAAGCCCTTGAGCGTGCCATACATCTGCGGAGGCTGTGGCGATGGAGGGGGCGTGCTAGAAGCTAGCATAACAATAAGATGGATCCATCAGACAGACTAAAAATACCACGAAACCGTTTTTTCTTGTTTTCAGGGCAACAAAAATTTATATTTCGACTGCGCTTGTCCTTTTTTAGATTAATATCACTGAGCAGTAACATGAAAAACCTGATTTTTTCCCTTCTACTTATATGTCTGTGTCTTCTTGGGGCTATGATAGTACAAGTAAGTTAGGAAGTTCCCAGGTCTAGTTTCCCATTGTTCCCTTAGAATTTTACGGTTTTTGTAGGGATCAATAAAGATCAATAATTGACCAGTCACTGCAAATAGTTGTACCAGCTTCACATATATTTGGGCTCGGTATCATCCTTAGTAGCAATAACATCTCTTTAAAAAGCTCATAGCTTTGTATTACCTCGCTCCAGAGAGGCAGCTCTCTTCTCTTCTTGTATTCTGTTTTGCTGGATCACAGAATTTAATTGACTCAACCAATCCTGAAGATCAGATTCCGTTTCAGCAGCTAACGTGTATGACTTATGACCAGCTATCATTCGTAGTTCAAAACAAAATCGACCACGCTTAGTATTCTGAAAGAGGAAGGTTGAATTATTTTGGAGGAATTCAGAGTTTCTTCCACATCAAATTACCTACCACAAATTAAAATGATATTAAAAGAATAGCATACTACTTACTCGGGCTACTTCTGTACAAAAATCCATCACAATTGTAGCTTTGGCTTCACCTTTCTTCTCATCTTTGTGCATTTCTAGTATGTAAGTTCCATCTACCTCTTGTCTGTAATAAAGTATGTTACCTAATGTCAGAGAGATTAACAAGCAATCGGGATAAAGAAGGGAGCAACCCGGAAAAACAATTTGGTAAAAAGTATCAACGATAAATATAAAATAGTAATATATCATATTTTTTAGCATACCTTAAATAACAATAACGACGTTTAAACGACTTTGAGCCAATATTAACAAACATTCGATCGCTCCCCACTTCCGGACCTTTCATTAAATAACCCTTCTTAGAGATACCATCATTTTTTGAAACTGGTTCCATATCAGGCTGGTCAGCATCTGTGTCCACTTCATAGATCTCTTCTTTCAGCTCTTCCGATTTTAAAATTCTGTGAAAAATTTAGCATTTTTGAGGTTACTGCACAAACAGAATAATGGTACGTAACGTTTTAAAAAATAAATAGCAACCCATACTTTGGCAGCTCCAAGTAATTTTCTGAATAGGCACTGTATTTGTAGTGGACTAGATTCCAATTAGATGTGTAGCTCTTAATGCACTCTTTTGTAAAAAGGCTGCAATTTGTTGTCTCCAAGTTGTTAGGCACGCTGTGAGCGGTTGTCCGGAACCTTCGTGGTAAAACCACTTGCTGTAGATCAAAAAAAAAAGAAGGCGAGTGTCATTTATCTTACTACTGCCTTAATAAACTACCTACTTCAGGAAAATTCTCATTTGATCATTATTGTTCGTGCAAATAAAATTCCATACTGGCCACATACCGACACATCGTCTGTTGGGTAAAGAAGCAATTCGCGCTGCGGATCATTTTGCAACAAGGTCTTGTTCTTCAAAATGAAGGTCTCAAAATCAATTGGCTCCACTAACTGTGTTTTGCTCTATAATAATAAACCACAATAAATTAAAAATAGAGTTTGGTGTTTGAGCCAAGGGCAGGAGTGTCATCTGCCAAATAAGGATCCAGGCACTTGACATTGTTATTTGCATGACATACAGAGACAAGTCTATATGTCTTGAGCACGATCGGCGATAATTAGTTTGCCTGAAATGTGTCGCTGTGAAAAACTTTATAACAAGGGATTTCATTCATCGTTTACATGGGTAAGGTAAGTTATAGAATCAACAAACCTGAACAGTACTTTCTTTGACTGCTTGTGATACGGTTTCACGTAACTGAGCAGCCATTCCCGGCTTACCCAAAGCTCGAGTAAACTTTCGTTCACTCATTTTATGGGTTGACATTCTTTAATACAGTCAATTAATTACAATTATTCTAAAATACATGTTAACGATGCAGATTACACTTGACCCGGTAGCCATGTTTGGAAATTCACGCCCACCCTCTGACAGAGCAGCCAGCTTAACAAGTAGCCGCTGTCATACTGGCCCGGCTGCACGAATAAAATAATTTCGTTGTCATTTCTATGAAATCATCCCCATAATGTCACTTAAGATCTTTTCATTATACTTTCAACGACCACTGAACACATTCTTGTAGTTTTACTGAAAATGTCTAGCTAAATCCATCACGAGAAGGCTGGCAACACTGATAAGTGTTGAAAAATCAAAAAGAATGGAGGACGAGTTGGAAGATCGTGTTTTGTATCAAACTTATATCTCCCACATGAAACTAATATCGCGCTTTGCCGTGGGACTCCCACTAAATTCTACGCCAATCAGCTACATATGGCGCCTTTTAAGACTCTATATTCTCAAACCGGAGATTTTAATATGTGGTGCTATTTTCTTCCTAGTTTTAGTGTACATGCAAGCTGTTGACGTGTGGAGTCGCACATTGTTGAACAGATTGCAATATTCTATAGGACGTTCAACTTCGAAGGTCCAACGCTTACAATATTTTGTTAATGGATCAGTATCTAGTGGTGAAAAACTCAGCTGGGAATTAAAGGACAATGGAATCGCTGTATATGCTATCCAAGGGCGACGTCCAAAAATGGAAGATCGCTTTGTTGTCAATGAAGACATTAACAAGACTGGAGTCTCGTTATTTGCCGTATTTGATGGTCACGGCGGAGAGGTAAGGTTGTGGTCACGTTGATAGCGTAGCATAATTTCATGGATTGCTCAGGTACACAAAATAAATCACTGTCCTCGGCGCAGGAGTTGAGTCCCTCACACAAACGAGATGTGGTGTATGTACTCATACCAAATTTGAGTTATTCAGCCTCTTCTCCTCGGAGAGCCGTTACCTATGACAAGCTCAGTGGTAGAGCCCCTAATGATTATCGAGAGGTCCCAGAAACCATTTAATGAAAATAAAATGTTTTTTAAGGGCAATCAGGTTCAATATATCACAATGAGGATTCCCTTCAGAAATAATTAAAAGTTGAAACTTTTGTTCTTAGTTTGCAGCTGATTATGCTAAAGATAAGCTGATGAAAAATTTGGATAAACGAATTGTGGAAATCAAGCAGGGAAGTGCCAAGTTCCCAAAATCATCAGCTTCTGGTGAAGTGGAGCCAGTGAGCAAAACTGACACAGAGAAAAAGTCTGGAATAGAAGTTGACATAGAAAGAAAGACTAGTTTTCGAAAGACGGCAAGCTCGTCCACAACTGATGAATGCGCAAAAAAATCTGGAGGTTGTGTCACTGATCCAGAGATTCTTAGCCGGCTAGACAAGTTGCAGAGACCTGTTTCAAGAGTACCAATGAAATCGACCACTATATCACTACCAGTCGCTCCCGCAAGCAGTTATGTTGATGGTAACGGAGTGATTGATTACGGGCGACTCATTTCTGACGAAGTCTTGGCAGCTGATCACCTTTTGGTAGAAGCAGCCAAAAAAAACTTGGATGTAGCAGGTAAAATTATAGTGCACAGAGCTTTAATAAGTACTGTATTATTTCAGTTTAGAAGAAAACAGAAATTAATGTCTAAGTTAATTCTGTTTCAGGTTCGACGGCTTTGATTGCTTTGATCGAAGGCACAAAGCTGGTGGTTGCAAATGTGGGCGATTCCAGAGGAGTGATGTGTGACGGCAAAGGGAAAGCCATCCCGCTTTCATTTGACCACAAGCCCCAGCAGATGAGGGAGAGGAAACGAATCAAAGAAGCCGGTGGTTTCGTTACTTTCAACGGAGTTTGGCGAGTGGCAGGAATATTAGCCACGTCCCGTGCGCTTGGAGATTATCCGCTCAAAGATAAGAAGTTTGTAATTGCTGATCCAGATATTTTAACCTTTGACTTGGCTGATCATAAGCCAATGTTTTTATTGCTTGCATCTGATGGCCTTTGGGATACTTTTTCAAATGAGGAAGCAGTAGCTTACATCAGAGAGCGATTAAATGAACCTCATTATGGAGCTAAAAGCATAACGCTGCAAGCATATTATAGGGGATCCATGGATAATATAACCGTTCTTGTCATTAACTTCAAGGACCAGAAATGGAGCTACGTGTCAGCCAAAAAACCTGCTTAGATTTACATCCTATGAAATGTTGAATTGAGTGAGATTAGTTTTTATATCAGTTGGGGCTTTTGTGGTTTGCCTTACTTGTGAGTCCTATTAAGGTAGACCTTGTATGCCATATTAATCCTGGTACATAAGGTACTGTTCCTACTATGGATGTCGACGGGTACTCGAGTAGTTAATTACTCGGGAGTAGATAACTTTTTTTTGTGAAAAATGGTTATGAAGATAATATTGATACAATAATTGATAATAATTGGAAAAAAATTATCAATAACAGAATATCACTTTATCGGTGAACATCCCTTTCTTGGCCCAGAATAATTCCACGTGTAGTAAATGAAATGTCCAAGTCATCAAATCAGAGGAGAAAATTCTGAATTAAATTTCACCGAGTCTGTAAAACATCTTTTGTGCATTTCGGGTTGACCCTGCCCTTGTAGATGGATGTGTGATATTGATAACGGAAAAAAAAATTGGAAAAAAATTCAGAAAAAAAATCACTCAAAAATCTGAAATTTGTCAAAATGTTGTTTTTCTGGTACCTGCAGAAACTAGAGTCTACTTTTTGCTACCTGCCAACATCCCTAGTAACAACACCTACTGATTTGTGTTGTGTGTTCTGTCCAGTCAATTTCACTGTTCACTTACCTCCGAGATACTTCTGAGATACATATTTGTTTAGCAAATTATTAATTTTCTAGCCGCCATCCAGAAATTGCTTTGAAGTTTACCATCATATAAAAATATGTAGGTAGGTACAGAGTAGAGCAAAGTTGATTCAGGGCAAATCACAATAATTAACTAAGCAAGTATCAGTTGCGATATATGGTTCTTTCACAATTATCTTACTTGAATAAGACTGACTAAGATTTATCATTTGGCCAAAACAAATACATGGTGTTGCCAGAAAATGTAATTTTGGATCTTCTTGCAAAATTGTCTTGCAATTATATAATAGGCAGAGGGGACTATGGAGGTATGTACTAAGTATGTACCCACAATTTTCTTGCTCAAAAGAATTCCCTTTCAAGTTCTTTACACCCTTAAAATCAAATATTAATAATATTCTAGGTAGGTACAGGTACCTATAAATAAACGCTCAAGTTTTTTATACCTACCTACTTTTATCTTGCAAGTACAATTGACCCCATTTCCAATTTTATATGCGTATTGCCTTCTCAATCTACTGAGAATAAATCGACTCATTAAGTAAATTTAAATCCTACATAACTTCATTTAACATGTAAAATCATTTGAATATCTTGCGTACAATAGTCTTCTTTGTGGCATGTTCTACCCCGAATTTCATCACTATATATACTGATGAAATATATAGTATACCCTTTCTCTCTCTCTCTCTTTCTCTCTTCCTTTCCCATATTTTCATCTTAGTCGCAGTGATTCAGAGTCCCGAATCACGATTATGATATAGTGTAGATGCAATGGTATATACTAGTATCATAAATATCAAAATGCTCTTTCATGGAATGTTTGTCGTACCTACATAATTATTTTTCTCACGCTTGGTGAATCTAAGCAATGCAATGAACTCTTTCAATTTCAGTTACTAATAATGTTGGTAGGGGAATCTCAAAGTCTAATGTATAAATAGTTTTCTCTCAATACCAAATGATCTTCTTGAAGAACTATCTCCGCTTTTTAAATTGTCTTTTCTGGGAAACAAAAAACAATTCCTTCTCTGAACTCTAGCTGCCCCTGATCATAGTTATTGAACATTTTATAAAGCCTGTTTTATAGTAGTCAACATTTTCATTTCATTTCTTTGGCACTATTTCAGTTTATAAAATTGGATGAAAAATTTGACCGAGTAAAACAGGCTTTAGGAGAAGACTATGCAGTAATAAGCTACGCGGTGTACAAGCAAGTAGTGGCGTAACTAGAAGACTGGGGTCGTCGGGGCTCCAAAAATAATTCAAAATATTCAAAAAATGATTAGGAACTGGATTGATGCTAAGAAACTCAAACTTCTTTCGGATGGAAATTGTTCTAAATAAAAGAATTCAACTACATGAAAAATTGAACTAAAAAACGTTACAATTAAAAGCTAGGCATGAGTCTGAAAAATATTATCAATTTATTAAATTTTTGACTCATCTCCTGACTAATTTCAGCACTATAGTTTTAAAAAAAACTGTTAATAACTGGGTTAAACTGCTGAAAACTTAACTG
>QKMV01003465.1:0-11424 GCA_003287335.1 Lednia tumana
TATTTCAAATAAAAATGTATAAAAATATATTTTAAATAGCCTTAATTTTTATGAAAACTAGTGCTGAAATTAGGCAGAAGACATGAGTCTTAAGAATTTAATAGCCTTAATAGTCTTCAAGTTTGTGCAATAAACCGAGGGGACCATTGGCGAGGGTGGAAAGCTAATAATTAAGAATAGATAATCTCCTAGGTTTGTGTAATAGAGCCTAAGGACTCTTGGCTAGGGTGAAAAGCTTTTCAGAAATAGACTGTATCCTTCAAGGCTTGTTGAAGGAACTTTAGGGACCCAAGGATAGGGTGGAGAGCTTTTAGGAAACATTCTGTAGTGTTCAAGGTGTGTGCGAGAGTCTAGGGATCCTGGGATAGGGATCCTGGGATAGGGACCCTAGGCCAGGGACCCTAGTCTAGGGTGGAAATGTTGTTAAATAAATAACGCCTGTAGCATCTAGCTGCTCTCAAGAGGACAGTTCGTCGAAAGATTTCCGATGTGCAACGCTTTCCAAGGCCACGACCCTCCAGCCCTCCGAGCCAAGAGCAGAGGGGGTGGCTCCAAATCTGATTTCACTTCTCACGCCGCCCCTCCGTGCAATGAGTGTGGGGGGGGGGGGGAGGAGGGGTAAGGGGCTGTCAGGAAAAAATCAAAATTACAAGTTCC
Organism: Lednia tumana; assembly: GCA_003287335.1. Classification (NCBI taxonomy): domain Eukaryota; kingdom Metazoa; phylum Arthropoda; class Insecta; order Plecoptera; family Nemouridae; genus Lednia; species Lednia tumana. The sequence goes on from QKMV01003465.1 coordinate 658, forward strand.
GTACATTTTCCCAGCCAAGCCACGTGTGAGGGTTAAAACGCAGATGAATTTCTATCAGATACCGACTTTTACATTCAAATAACAAAACATTTTGTATTAATCGCTTTGTATCAAACCGAAAATAGCACTGAGCAAATCGTAACAATTAAACGGTCATAGTGGTCAGAGCTACTGCAAAAAAATTGCGGACGATCTGAATTTAAATCCCGGTCGCGGTCGCCAATTTGAGTTGCTCAAAAATGTTAACAAATTTAGGAATCCACACAAATGGAGGCTGTATTTGTCCGAACCTCAATCAAACTCTCTATAGGATTCAATCGAGTTATGTGCCTCTCGGCTATGATTGGCCGCGATACTGCACAGAATCTAATCATATGTTGTTCATTTAGCCCCACCCCCCCTCCCTCTCCCTCCCTTCTGGACAAAAACACGTTTGGTGCTGGCTGAAAATTTAAACGATAAAAATACTGAAAATTCGTCCCAACCAATCTTAGTTTCAGTTTGATTGCAATTTAATTAACGGCATTGTTCAATCAACCTTCTCCGATTTTGTTCGTAAACAATGTTAGAAATGTGAACAATGTTAATCACCAGGAAAGCTACTAGCATGTCTGGCACAATCGCAATTGGAAATGAAATGACGTACGTTCCTTTCGTTGTCTGCAGCTTGAACGACACATCGATTTGGTCCGCTCGTGGAAGCTTTCGCATGGATTTTAGAAACATGGATTCGAGCTAGCGGACGGGTGACCGACCGAGCGAGCGAAGCGTCTACACAACTTCTATAGCGGAACTTTCTCTGCTTGATTCTGTCCTCTCTACAGCACAAAGGAAAGGTACAATCGAATTGACATCCCTGTTAACTGTCCGGAATAGAACTGAAAGTATTTTGAGAAAGTCGGGCCGATTTTTTTTATTACAGAATAGTTGAAATTCCAAAAAGTCTCATTAGATAGGGATGTTTTATAATTAAATTCTTAAGACTTATGTCTTCTGCCTAATTTCAGCACTAGTTTTCAAAGAAACTGTTATTAAATGGGTTTAACTGCTGAGAACTTCTAACAAGCAAACTGCCAGTTTGGCTGTTAGGCAGTTTGTTTGTTAGAAGTTCTCAGCAGTTAAACCTATTTAACAACAGTTTGTTTGAATGTTTTATCATGATTTCTTTACGACAAAAGGTCAAATCCTTTTGTAGTTTGTAAGTAGCGTACAGAAGACAGGGTGCTGAAGTTGGAAGCAATTATTTACCATTCAATTCGACCTGTCATACAATTCCTGTGACGAAAATGTGACACAGCTAAACATACTTTAAAAAAATGGCAGGCGAAACTATAAGTTCGCAGAGGCACTCGCTCAGCAACGCGTCCACGCAGCGTTTCCTGGTAATTTCTAGCATGAAGCCTCGGTGCTGGCATTACACATACTACAATAAGTAAAGTTGCCTATTATTAGTGTTTTAGTTTTTATTTCAATGATTTATATCCCTCTGTCGGCGAATTTCTCGGCATTTCTCTACCAGAGTCAAGTACCAGCGTAACAAAAAAAATAGTAATATGTCGTCAAAAATAAAAATTGAAGCATAGCAAAAAAAGATGTGTTAAAGGAAATGAAAGTCTGAAAATAAACTCTACTCGAGATTCTAATAAAAGGTCCATTAAATTTAAGCGCGTCATTTAAAACGAATCACATTAAACTGAGCCGTTATCTTTCACTTAATCTTTATTCTAATAATTTTTCTTTTTTTCTTGCAAAGAGTTCAAAGCGTTTCTTTTTGGGGGGAGTCAGTTAAGCAATTAACAACTAGGAATGCACGTAAGATTTATATCAGCTGTTGGATTACTAAAATTAAAACAAATAGAAAATCTCATTCATTCATGATTTGCCTCATATTCATGATGCTCGCATTCATGATGATCGTACAATTTGATGGGAGTTCGTCCACAAGCTAAAGAAAACATTGGAATTAAGAGAGAGGAAAATAACACCCACTCAGAAACGAAATTAAATTTGCTTGCTGGGGCTACAATTCTTCCTCTAGTATCCGTAAAGCGTAAAATTAATCATTTATTATGCGTGAGCAATGGGAAAAAAAGGGTCTTTCTCATACACTCATACACTCATAGACTCATAGACTCGTACACTCTTACACTCATACCGAATACTTAGCAGTTAGCAGTCAATTATATATGATATTAAACGCTTTTTTTCTGACTTGCACTTTTACAAGCAATAGCCTTTTACCACCAACTGTAAAACTAACTTTTACAAAAGTTTTCTTGCTGGCTAGCATTGGTGAGAAAGCACATAAAAATATTAAAACCGAAATAAGCGCGAGTTTTATTACTGGGTCCAGCCTTGTTGAGGTAGCACAGAAAAGTATAAAACCGAGTTTGAGCGTTTGTTAATATTTGGGACACCCGCCATCTGAGAGTATAATATGTGCTTGAATATTCACGGCACATTAAAAACGTATCCCCCCCTCACCCACCCAGAAACTGGTCGCAATTTGATATTTTCACCGGTCTACTTTATAAAAAAAGAGTCTTTCTCCGGCTGTTTTGGTCGTTCTCGACAAAAGTTGAGTGAGCATTCAGTGATAATTGAGTAAGCGATGAGTAAGCATTCAGCGATCATTGGGTGAGCATTGTATGATTATTGAGTCGTTATTGCGTGGTTATTGAGTTTATTGAGCGAAATGTGAGTGCATTGTGTGATTATTGAGTCGTTATTGCGTGGTTATTGAGTTTATTGAGCGAAATGTGAGTGCATTGAGTGAGAATTGAGTACTAATTGAGTGCGCAATGAGTGAGCACCGAGTGAGCATTGACTATGAGTGTGATTGAGATGGGATTGGGGCCGAGGCTTTGCTGAAACCCTTCCCGTCCGCCCTGTCGTTGTTTCCTCCCATCGAGGATCACGGGATGAAGTGCAGGTCACAACAGGGATTTCTTCATTCAAGAGTCAAGACAGCAACTAAGCTAGCACAGCGACGGAGAAGGGGCACGAAGCCCCGACATCCTTCGGCTTTGCTGGCTAATAGTCCACAGGCGGTTTACGAGTACGACAAGGAAATAGTTACCCACTCGCTATTAACCGCGCATTTTTATGTCATTTTACGTGTTAGTAGTGTTTAGTCCGATTTAAATGGTTAACAATAATTATTGGTTTAGATTCTTAACAGTAAAGTAGGATTATAGTATTGAACTATCGGTTGATGTCCTGGCCTTATTTTCTTTTCGCCACACGAGGCGCCTAGAGAATACGAGCAAAGGTCCAGTTGATGCCTCCTGTTCATCACTCGCTTATTCACTTGGTACTAGTTAGGAGTTGTATACGCATTCTGATGCGACCTTTGCTAAACCATAGTAGGTTGCATTAGTCCAGTAGAGCATTGAAAACGCTCGAAAGCAATAGCATCAGCCTATCGCGATGCTATTTATTTCATCTTCTCGTAATTCTCGTCAGTCTAGTAAAGCTCGTAATTTGTTAAAATTTGTTTGAAAATATGGGGCATTTGATGTCGATAAAAGATGGTGGTTTAAAAGACATAGCGTGTCACTTTCCTGGTGGGAAAAGTGAATGTTGGTGTTATTTTCCTTGGGTGAACTGTGTCTCTAAGCTGAAGGGGTCAGCAGGCCATTTGGGAATGAGAATGACAAATGGTTCCAAGAGTTTCTTTAAAGATCAAGATCACTTGAGCTGACATTGAAACTGTTAGGCAGATCCAATAACATGCCCGTACATATTTGGAGATGCAGAATAAAACAAATGTTCAGATCATTTTCTTACGATCGTGAGGTGCTGGATTTAGCATTCGTGAATCGTGATGGACTGATCGTCGAATGTTTTTATTGTAATGGCACTTACATTGAGTCAGATAAAGATGAAGCCGACGGAGATGCGGATTGGATCAATTAATATTCTTATCATCTTGGCTAGTGACTACCATACGATATTTGTTCGATTGTTTTAAACGCACTACTTGTGTTCTCCTAATGGATATTGAATACCAGGTGATTTGTTTTGGAAGTAATCCCAAAGCAACTTGCAGCCCTTGCCTTCTAAAGTGCCAACCGCTTTTTGTTGCTTTATTTTAACGCGCATTACTGAAATCAAAAGTTAAACGTTGAAACTTTATGGGTATCGTAGATGTCTACTTTCTATATTTACACGAACTGACGGTACAAACTACAGTTGGTTTCCCACATGGAGACAAATATAAAGCAAAGAAAAAACGGAGATGCGGAGAAGCGGAGAAATGGAGATGGATAGATATGGAAATGCGTTGGTGGGACCGGGAAAGTAACGCGTTAAACACAGGCCAAATGAGAGAAAGATAGACGTGTCATCGTGATCCGTCCACTGTACAGCTGAGAGAGAGCAAGATGGAAATAATATGTTTAGCAATGGCGACCACACAGCACCGCACACAGCACCGCACACAGCACACTCGACTTCTAGTTGGTAAAGTTAAAAAGAAGTCTGACATTTCACGTCAACTATTCGTGTCGTCGCTTCTCGCTGTTAGGCTAGCTAGGCGGCATAGACCCCTCTTCCCTCTTACCCTTTTCCATGAAAAGTGATCCCATTACTCGAAACCCTCTTATGCGAAAACCCAAAGGCAACTCACATGGATTTAGAACTTGTTTGGTGTATTATCCGTATTCAAATTATTGGAGATTGCAATAACTACAATCCTGTTTATATTTTTCCTTATGGGTGGAAGGACTAGTTATATACTGTAAGACCTGCTCTTGTGTGTTGTAAACATGCGCAAATAAGGGGCTGTATCGTGCCAAAGAAATGTGTGCAAATGATGCAATGTACACTTTGTACTAGCGCGGATAGAAATGAAATTAATCTCTAGTTGTCGTGGCGGCGAAGGAGAAGAGGGAGAAGTATTGTAGAGTTTTGTTGAACTTGCCTTCAGAAATGAAAAATAGAAAGTAGGTTTTCCTTTTTGTCCATAAAGCTAACCGTTTTGCAATTCATTTTGGCAATTTGACGAGTTTTATAATATAATATATTTTAAATCTCGTCTCTTTTCTCGCCGTAGTTCGGGCAAAGACTAGGAGAGAAGCAAGCGTGAGCCTGAAATTGAAAGATTGTGCTGGAATGCGTTGTACTATACATATACACCTTGCCCCTTGGTGCCTAAACCTATCAAAATCAAAGAGCTTGTCAAAACATTGGCAGAAACCACATCGAAAATAAACTTAAATCTTCTGGCAGATCAAATGTTTATCTTGTCGTGAAGATCTTTGTTAAGTTTCCAAATATCTCGACGTCCAAGCATGTGATTTACTTGACTTTCAGCTGTTTCCACGTTTCTATGTAGATTACAAATAAGAGGTGCTGCAAAGTTAATTTAGTATATAGTAGACGCATTTCTGATACCGATTTTTTTTTTTAGGGTAAAAGATCGTCAAAAGTTGGATTAATGTATGTAGAGCTGTTTAAGACCACCATAGTAGTTAATCTATTTACAATTTTGATCAATAAAACTGTTTGAGAAAAAAATCGTTGATGTTGAATTGGTGTTGGACAAATTGAATAATACTTTCGGTTTGGTTTTCGTAAATCATATGTAAACATACTTCATTCGAAACCCAGCTTCTAGCATGCTTGAATAGCTATTAATCATAGTAGGTAATGATTATAACCGTTATAATATGTATTAATTAATTATTTTGTGTTTTACCTCTACGATCAGTCAAGAATCGATCAAGCCAGGGAATTATTTGAACCAGCTTATTTTCCCATCAGCAAAGGTGGAAACAGATTAGTAAATGCAAAATGTTTGCCGCGCGGAAGGCGAAGAAAAGTAATTCAGTGAATGATAAGGAAATCAATTTTCGCGTAATTTGTCATTGTCAGCTGACTCAACAAGCTACAACCGTATTAAATATCATCGTTTGTATAATAATGAAATGTACACTAGGGTGTTTCTCACAGCCAGCCCGGCTACCTTTAGAACTATACACGCGCGGGCTGATATCAAAAAGAAATCTCGATTTTCTATTACAATATTTCCACGAGAAATGTGCTGGCAGGTAGCTAAAGCTATAGGTAGGTATATGAATGGGAAATAATGTCAAAGGCCAAGAAATAAACAGACGAGTTATACAACGTCGCAATACCCAATTTATGAAGAGCACCGCGTCAAAAGTGTGTTGCCATCTAGTTAGGATTTTTGTTCAACTGCAAGTAGAAGCTACCTCTCTAACTGAGCTAACCTCACCTCACTCAGCGCTCTCGACAACTTCCGTCATACTTTGTCTAAACGTCCCAGGGTCATTCAAATGACAATTATGTGTTAGAAAAGCGATGCATCGAACTAGGTAATTCAAATTGGCCTTATCCACCTGATATTGACTGTAATATCTCTCCAAACTTCAAAGCATCTTTTCGAGCGTGCGCGCAGCGCGGAAACGCTGACTCGCGTATTTGCACGAGCTGTTAATTGTTATCAATTATCATCAAGTGAATTGAAACGTTCGTCAGACTGTTGTCGAGGTCTATGTGGATGGTTGCCTATTGGTCCACGAGTCTTTTTTCTCAACTGAATACCAATTGACAATTGACCATCATTAAAAGGCATTAAACCCCCTCCACGACGCGGGAGGGGGTTGGTTACACTTTTAACCTAGCTTTCACCCTTCAACATTTTCATTGCCATTTTTCACCCCTTGGCACACATTTTACAGGGTGGATAGTGGAAGGGGAAGGGGTTGTTGCGACTTGCGATAAGGGAGTAAACAGCTGGTTTTGTACCTCAACACGTGTTGTATTTTATAACAACAAAAATTGCACGAAATAAAAAGTGCTATAAAAATATCTATGCTGGTGGGTTGGTTGGTTGAAGCTATTGATATTGTTACGCAAGAACTATAAGGAGTACGTCATTCATTGGCAAAAAGTGGGACTGGGAGGGGACATCAAGGGGAAGAAGGCATGTCATTATAGATATGAAATGAAATATCAAAATCAATATCTACATCATTAATAAATATTGGATCAAAACCAATGACATATTTTTACTCTTAAATTCATGGATTCTATAATATCATAAAATGTAATGGTTCGATTTCAACTTTATAATAGTGTGCTTTCTAAATCCATTGGACAAAAACATTAACTTGTAAAGCCGCTTTCGCTTAACCCCTGATTGTGTTGAAATCTCCACCCTAACTCCTACCCCAGTCTCGTCGTAACACCCCTTGTGTTGTAATGTACGCAAAATCAGTCACCAGTAATTGAATTGAACTTCATGAAATACGGTCATTATTATTGCTAAAGGCTTGTTGATTTGCAAACATCAGTGCTAGCGAGCAGCTACCTACCAAAATGACGAAGTGGTATATTTTTTTAATAGCGAAACGGATTCTTAAAAAACTCTTTTTAAATAACATTCTACTTCCCATTGATAGACAAAATAACCACAGAAAAAAATGATTTCGACGTCTACAAATTGAAACCCGTTGACCAAAACAAATTTGTAATGATATCAAATTGTTAGTTCGTGGATCCACGCCACTTTTCGTTATTGGCCTAAAAACTGTAGAAATGCATTGCCTATTTTGAGCGTTGAATCACAGCAAACGAGGCCTTCGAACAAGCCAAACAGGCAACGAGAAAGACATCTTGAACTTAAGTGCAAAATTCGAGCTAAAATATTGAACTGAAAAAGCGTGGTATATTTCAACAAGGTTCGCTTCTGAACGGATCTAAACCACGTTAGAATAGATGGATCACTCAATCAAATTGACCAGGAGGCTAAAGGTATCATTATTATATTTTCTGTGAAATAATCTGGAGTGAAATCAGAGATAGCAGGGAGTAGCAGCTTCAGCTTCTTTCGATTTGGTTGTGATAGTACAAGCAAGCTATCACCAATCACCATGAAACTATACCTAATGGCTTACACCCCTTTCTATCGAATATCGAATTTGTAGTCCGAAAAACTTGCCTTGCTAATGTGTTAGTGTAGGTCTCTAGGTAAGTATTGTATTTGTAGGTACAGTATGTGATGTGATGTGATGTGACGTGATGTGACGTGGTGTATTGGAAAATGTTCTGGCAAATGGAATGTAAGGCCGCCAATGGTAGGAACAGCAGACGGACATAGTTCCCCTCACCCCACCTCACCCTACCCCACCCTATCCATACTAAACTATCCGACATAACAAAATATACCATCAATCACTAACAGTTGAAGTCTCAGGAAGGAAAAAAATCTATGAAGGGCAACCCGCGTACTTAGTATTATAGGCCTACTATCACGTCAGCTTTGATATCATTTTGTATCCATAAAAGCCAAAAGCTAGATTTTTAAGCAATAGGTTTTAAGCTAGATTTTTTTTTATAACAATGTGACAAAAAATTGTAAGTGAAAAGGTTTCGAAAGAGTTTTCTAATAAACTGAGTGGTGTGTGGGGTACATGAACTGCTCGACGTGTTTCTTGTGATTTGCTCAAATGCAAATGGCACGTTTCGCGTGTTATTTTGTGTACAATTAGAACTATCAATCTGCTTTGCATGTAAATAATGACAGTATGTACATCACGGTGACGGAACACGGATGAATTCATATGCCACTTGATAATGTCTCATTATGAAACTCATACAAATGTATAAGAATTTATAATTTGTCTTTTTTTCATGCCACAGTGCATGCAAGAAGGCCCTAGTTAGCATTGAATAATACCTTTACAAATAGAGAAAAAATTCAATGTAAAATTATTGTAATATGTCAATGTCTATTTATGCATGCCCAAGGCAATACCTACTTACTTGAATTAGCCTATCATTTAAGTAGGAAAGTATCCTACGGTACCTAGACAAGAGATGTACTTTTAAGTGTAATTTCTTATCGAGTCACTTCACTCACAAAAGAGTACGAAAAGTCAGAAAATTGTCGCCAGTTTACCAAACCGTACACCTACGGCATTTCACACCGCGTCAAACGTGTTAGTTAAAACTCACATGAGCACAGTTTTATAATCATGACATTACCGCGAATTTTTAAAAATTAGAAGTTCTTCGTGATCTGATAACTGTTCATATCAAATGAATTATTTGAATATTACCAGATACAATAGCCCGAGAATAAGAGGGTTGTACAATGTATGTATTATAGGGTGATGATGAGGGAGAGAAAGAGAGAGCAGAGTGAGAGAGAAAACTAGAGAGAGAGAGAGAGAGAGAGAGAGAGAGAGAGAGAGAGAGAGAGAGAGAGAGAGAGAGAGCGATATAGGGAAGAATGAGTAAGAGACAGTTGTAATAAATGATGAAAAGTTGCTTTATCGGATTCACTTGAGTCTTTTGATCGGAGACTGTTGTGCTTATGAGTATACGAGTATGAGTCGGAATGAGTATGAGAGAGCAGGCTGCTATAGTCTATAGAGGCTGCACAATAATATCGCTGCCAACATTTTCCCCAAGCCCATGCAAAATAGGGTTAGGTTCAGTACTACAATTTCCGCACTTTGTTTTCGAATAAGTAGATTTCATCCCGTTTTTTGAGCGGTATTGTTGGCATGTTAAGATATTTGACACATATTAGATATATTATTCCTGTAGATTCTTGACGCTCTCAAACGAGAGTGGGTTTCCGACTGGATTATTAATCAACCCATGGTGTTATCATACCTTTATTTATATAAAGCTCTAAGAAACATGAAGTTTTAAAATGTCAAGTGAATTTTGTCGTATGATTTGAAATTTCTAGGTTCCTCTTGTTTCCAATTTTCATCATAATACTCTTTCACGCTGGCATCCTAGATAAGTGTTTTTTAATTAGTATTAAAAAATCTCGTTGTTTGCATGTAAATTAAATTAATATCATTATCTCATATTTAAATCGCATTTTTATATTCTATTCGTGTTCATGGTTCGTTAACATAGCGGGCTTTTTGACGAATTAAAACATTTTTTTCCTCTGTGACATTATTTCAAGAAAAGTAATTAGTAAATTTGTTTACCTGCATAATTAATCTTGACCCACAAAAACGAAACATTTTTTATGTACTTCAACGGAATTAACGACAAATAAAATACTGAAATATAGTAAAGGTAGGTCCAATTTATGCGAAGTGAAAGAATTACATTTTGAAACTGAATATAATTAGGAACTAAATACATCTCTTGCCACTAGGTTCGCTGCTCATTTGAATAATTTTCTAGAGCATGTTTGAATTATGCCTAATTTAAGTTATTAAATAGTGGGTGTGTCTTTAAATTAGAGACGATTCCATCACAGTTAAAAACACGTTTGTTTTTTATTATAGCAATTTTATGAACTTTTTTATTCTCAAATCTGAGTTTCAATTAGATTTTTTGAACTGCGTGTTTGCCTTTCCTCTCAGATTTACTATGCGATCTGATAGAATTCTTCCTCCAATATTCCACACCTTTACTTACTAGAAATACAATTAGCTACCGAGTTGTATTTCATGATACAATAGTACGCGAAACAATTCACTCTTTCTGTCACGCTTGTTTCAAGCCCTTGCCCAAATAACCCATACCTTGCCCCATACCTCTGCTATTTATAGTTTAGCTGCAGTCATTTAAATAAACTTCAAATAGGGTGGTTTTTCCCAGTTGCCGCTCCCCTGACCTTAAAAGTGTAGGGTACCTACTTCGAATTGGATTTTGCCAGACTTCACACCTTTTAACACAGTGGGTTTTGCCAGACTTGCCCCGATGAAGCTTTCAGCATAATTAGCGAAACGTTGGCAGTTTAGTTTCAGTTAAGTTTTCAGC
>QKMV01003467.1:0-11423 GCA_003287335.1 Lednia tumana
GCGAAACGTTGGCAGTTTAGTGTCAGTTAAGTTTTCAGCAGTTTAACCCAGTTATTAACAGTTAAAAAAAAAAAAAAGTTTGGTATGTTGGATTTGAAACACGGATTTCCAAATCCAAACCAGAGAGAGCTGGACAAAATTTTGCATTGAATTTTTTTTGAAATCCAGGTCATTGTGGTGCAAGTCTATGCGTTTCCTATAAAATTACGCTTTTATGAAAAAGACAGAAATACTTTTTTTTCTAGGCACGTTTTACGTATAAAGAAGTCCAGTTCTGGGATCGGGAACAAAGGGTTCTACACGAAAACGGGCGAGACGAGCATATTCTTTCTTTTAGGTACACATACCATCGAGCGGGACAAATGTGTCCTGGCTGATGTATTGCCAACACTACTTTCTTAGCATTCAACCGCGCATTCGCCAGTGAAAGAATTCTTGGGTTGTTTTAGAATAAATAATGGCTCGCGAGGAATAGGATTTTTTGCTAGAAGCAGAATCGACTCTTGACGGAGGGCAATTGGGGCCCGTGCCCCTGTTTAAAACCTTTGAGCCCCTTTCTGGCAATCACCCGCGAAAGAAAACATGATACCCATAGCAAATTCTTTCGTTTTGCCTATTTTAGTAATCGGAAAGAATCTGTTGAAATGAAGTTTTAAACTACAGCTCAGGGAAAACTCTGAAATCTACTGACGCTCGTTTCGCCTCTCCTGTAGTTCATGTCTAATTTCCCAGGGTCGATTTTCCAATGGCAGGATGAGTAAAAACGAGAGAAACGTCATGAAGAAGGCTGTGCTGATTGTTGAAGACATTCTACCCCCCTCCACTCCGGAAAAACAAACCTAAGAAAATAGTGTACCACATTTAACATTTTTTGGGTCTACCTAGGCGTCCTCCCTCCCCCCTTTCCCATACCAAACACACCAAATCGTTCGGTCACCCATGACCCAGTGCAATGTTACTTAACTTCGGTGATCTCACGAGAACTGTTGTATCCAACACGCCAAACCGTTCGGTCACCCTTGACTCAGCACAATGTTGCTTAACATCGGTGGTCTCGCGAGAACCAATGTATCCAACACGCCAAACCGTTCGGTCACCCATGACCTAGCGCAATGTTGCTTATCTTCGGTGAACTCACGAGAACCGATGTATCCAACATGCCAAACCGTTCGGTCACCCATGACCCAGCGCAATGTTGCATATCTTCGGTGAACTCACGAGAACCGGCGTATCCAACGTGCTAAACCGTTCCGTAAACCGCTCTTTCCAACTCATTTTATTGTTTTCGACCTTCAAACCACCGGGTGATCCGTCTACCAATTCCATATACTTATACGATCTCCCCACACCGTGCTCAACGTCGCAATTGCCTCGTTTAAAAATAGACATGTACAGAAAAACAACTGGCACTCGCCTGATTAGAGATATGACATTCTGATGGACGGCGTACCCTGCCGTGGTGTAGCCATGGAAACGCCTCGCCTCCCTGCCACACCCTCACATGCGACGCTCCCTGGGGCGACGTTGGGCGCCGACCGAGGCTCGACGCCGGAACTGCCTCGATCGCGTCGGTGGTGACCATGCCATTGGCCTGTTGCTTGTTTGTCTCGCGTCATCGCCGGGTTTCAGGTAAGGTCATGGACATTGGGACGCTAGGGTTCCGAGGCGTTCTGGCACAAACCTCACATTCGACAAGCTAAAATTTCGGAAAAGCTTTTCACCCTAGCAACGCATAGGGCTGCAAAAACAGTCTTGTGGACAGACCTTGAAGACTATTACAAGCAATTTTTATGTGATTTTCACCCTTGCCTAGGAGTCGCATTTTTTGCGTAAAGCTCCATTTCCACTTGCTTTTTCTTACAAGCTTTCCACCCTAACCTGGGGTGTCTGCTCCGGAATTCCTGGCATTATTTTTCCAAACCTACAGGCGTTGTTCCTTATAAACTTTCCTTAAACGCTTATAAGCCCTGCACCCTAGCATAGGGTCCATTGGCATTCGGCGTGCACACACCTTGAAGACTACGTACTTAACAGGATGTTTATTTTGTCAGTTATAATACAACATTGCCAATTAAGTGCGTTTCAATCACGTCGTTGCTTTAATTGAGTAATGAATGTCGTATAAAGTATTCAAGGTTTACGCAATGTACAATCATGTGCAATCATAAGTTGGCCAATAAAAGAGATAGTGAATCACGATTGGTTCATTGTAACTCATTGCATCCAGTTATGTCCGTCACTTTCCCGGCGGCCGATTTATGTTTCCTTGAGTGTCCACAAAGGAAAGCCATTGGACCCGGGTGGAAAGCTTGCACGAAACAGCGTGTGTGCAATCACCTTGCCGTGACATGACACGCGACTGACTCACGCCACGTGACTCACGCGTGCGGTCATACAGGTGAGTCGCGTAGCAACCTAGTCTCGAAGCTATACCTTTCTCCGTCGCGTCATCTCGTCATCGAGCTGCATTCTCGTCTCACTCGTCATCTCAACGCATCCGACAGTTCCGAGTTCGATTCTATTTGCCATTCATATACGTAAGTGGTTTGTCGTGTGACTTTCCCTACGAAGCCTCATTAGTTCGCGCTAGGATTTACTCTCTTCGGTGTTTCTTAGGATCTGCGGGTCGAAAAGGAGATTGATCGATTATGTGGTGTTTAAGGACGCACTGCATTGACACCTGGCCCTGTGGCACTGATCTACTGGCGTCGGTGAATGGTAGGATTTTGATCAAAGAATGATGACACATCATCACATCTTTGATGATAAATCAAAGAATGATGTATTTCAGTTACGATCTGTTAATAGCTTTGAGATTCGTCCGGCAAGGGCTATGATGAACCTAGCAGGAAAGAGGGAAACCTGGTGCAGACACGTAGCCTACTTCTGTCGAAAAGCACCAAGGGGACCACCGCTTAACGTCCCTTCCGAAGAACGGTACAACTCGTACAGAATGGGATTCCTCCACTTATCCGTGCTGTCGAGACGTTGTTCGCAAGGGAAGTGAAGCTGCTGCACTAGCTTTAAATCCTCCAACCTCTCTCCCGAACAGAAATGGACCTTGGTATGAATGGTCGCCCATTCAACCTTTGGTCCATCGAAATTTTGCTTAAATTCGGGGATCTCACGAGAACCGGTGTATCCAACATGCCAAACCGTTCGATGCCTATGAATTCATTATCTCCATCATTAGAGATTTTAGATCGACAGCTAGAAATAATCTTCAAATCGCAGATGCTGGTGAACTTTTCGCTTACTTTAGGACATAAAACGTGACGTGAACCACTTCCACCACTGTGTGTCACGAGGGCGTTTAACACCTAGTGTTTCGTGCGCACTGCCCGCGTCAAATGCTCCGATAGAAATATTTTTGTTTTTTGGTCCGATCGTTTCGAACCGACCGTATAAATATTAGGATTCGACACGAAGTGCACAGAAGGCGCTGGCTCGAATTTGCGTACTCGTGTTTTAGCGCATAATTGATCCTAGCCACATGCCTGGAGTCAAATTTCCAGGGGAGATCACTAAAATAAATACGGAGCTGTCATCTGTCAGTCAGTCAGCTGATCGTGAGCAAAACGTTTGTAACTACCTTGATTTCGTGGAGAGTTTGGCATTGTTGGGCGGAACGTTCAGTGTGAAGCGTCCCCTTGTGAAACTAGTTTGTGTTCCGGGGATAAGGTACAGTTTTTCAGGTGGCCTTTTACAAACGTAACAATCTTTTCACATAAAATGCCGACTGATCTGGTTATTCTGTCTGTCTGATTGGCATCTGATTGATTGGGTGCTGACCGCTTCTACGAATCGTGACGTTGCTATATACTGAAAAACTGCTCCTATGTCAACTTAAGTCACAGGAAGTGTTCGCTGCCATATGTGAATCCATTGACGACGCGATGTCTCATACGTGCGTGGAATCGTTGGCTCCTGTCGATGACTGGCCGATTGACCGCAAGAATCTCATAATTCTCTGACGTCAACCTCGACCTGGACAAAAGATGCAGCGGCCGTCGCGGCAAGTGGATCATTTGCCAGCTTTTGTTCCCGAATCTTTTCACGGTCATCGATGTGATTGTCAACGTGACAGGACGGAAAGAGGGTGAGCAATTATTTTGTTGGCCATGTGTACGCTGGGGCTTGAAGCGTCGTCGGCGTCGTTTTCCCAACACAATTTCGCCGGCTTTGTTCGCTAACTGCGTCAAAGGGGCAAAGTTTCGCCTGTTTATGACAGCTATTTAGCTTTTTAGAGGCTCGCTTTTCAACGGGGAAATCGTTTTAATTTTTCCACGCCACGACATCAGTCAGCTTTACGGTAAAAGCTCAATCAGATATTTCGTTTAAACGCGCCTGCTTGCAACAATGGCCCGGCTCAATCTCGGTTTCAACTTTGAATCGTATTGCGCACTTTTTATTTGTTTCTTCTCTTTCCGGGGAAAATAAAAACAGTTGTTGTCGTGCAACCTGTTGCGAACGAGCACAGACGCCGAGTGCAGGGTTCGATTCTTAGCGGGAGAAAGAGGAGTGGGGGGTGCGAGTCAATTGGGGATGATTGATGTTACGAGTATCGCTATCAGGCTACGGGCCAGTGTTGCTTCAACCCCCCACCCCCCCGTAGCCCACAAAACCCACCCCAAGACGGAGTCGAACCCGAAATTCGCGTATCTCATAAATATGCAGCGATCCGCGAGAGGCAAGTTTTTCGCGCGGCCGTGAAGAGAAGAAAGGCGTCATTAGTTGCTGATTAGCTTTTGTTTCGAATCGTTCGGTCGAAGTGGCAAGAATAAAATATCTCGAAATTATGCGAAGTCTAAAGTGAAGAAGCTGCTTCGGAAGAGAGCGAATGAAATTGGAACGATGTGCTTAGAATTTCCTTAAAAAAGTGGTTGCATATTTTTAAGTTTCCGTTTCCATCTCGCGAACATCCTGAAAATACGGACAGATTCTTTCTGCTTACTTTGATACGAAAGAAAAACATTGAACGTGCCACGCAGTGGCGAATCGTCAGGAGAGACAAGGAAGACGCTGTTTAAAAATCAGGAGCAAATACCTTTGTGTACTAAAGGTTTTAGCTGTTTATTGACGTTACAATTCTTTTTCGTTTTTGAATGCGTAAACAAGCACAGTTCACGTTGTTTTCCCAGCTGCTTGCTGGTACCCGTGAGTGTTGAATTGACATTTGCTCGTGTGATTTATTAAAGATCCGATCAATTACCTTAATTAGCGACGTAGAAGTGTAAGTAGTTCTAGTGTTGATGAGTAATTATTATCGAAAACGTTGAAGGTAAGAAAACTGCGATGATTTCATGATCTACATAGAAAAACGTGTAGGCTAGTGGGACATCCACGAAAATTCTGTATTTCTACCCAGTTGATAGATTCACGCTTCACCACTGGGGCCACAACATTTTCCTCCGACGCGATATGCAAAGAAAACTCTTGACGCGAGAAATTTTCATAGTGGATTTTTGGGCACTTGTTTCGTGGAAAAGCAACAGGATGAAATCCCGACCGAACCAACAAATCCCCCAGGATAAGGCGACTTCGTTGCAGCTTCCAGCGAACTCGCTGATATCATCGCTCGTGACAGGACGTCCGGAATATCAGAGAAGAGTCGTTTCCGTTTCGGAAATCTCGGCTATACGCAGTGACCTGGTTTCAACCGTACCAAGCTTCCTTATTCTACTTATATCGCCTCCCCCACAAGACGTGTTGCTATAAAAATAGAATAGAACAATCGACGGATCATTCCTATTCTTCTCGACACCAGCATACGGCGAATTCACGCGGCCACCAAGCGGTCTAAACGCCTCCATGGTTCTCACAAAAACTGTTAGTAAATGGGTTTAACTGCCAAGTTTCTAACAAATAAACTCCCAACGTTTCGCGAACTATATTGTAAGCTTTCTCAGGTCGAATGCGCAGGGCAAGCTTCCTTGGTGTTACGCGATCGTCCCCGTGCTGTCCAAACGCCAAATTTCCTGGCCACCGATTCCATCCCTTACATGTCTGCAGAGGCCACCTGAATCACCAAGCCATCGATACTCCTTTTGTTGCACGGCTACACTCTATTAACTGGAAGCAATTCTTTTCCATCAGGGGCGATGGCGGTAATTAACACAGGAAGGTTTGTCTAGAGAGCCTATTTTGTGGGCGTAACGCAGTATGGTCTCTCAATGTATAGACTCTACACTCTATTTACTGCGAGAGCATACTTTTCCACCAGGGGCGCTCGTGTAGTTAGGCCAAGAAGGTATGGCGAGAGAGCCTATTTTGTGGGCGTAACGCAGTATGGTCTCTCAATGTATAGACTCTACACTCTATTTACTGCGAGAGCATACTTTTCCACCAGGGGCGCTCGTGTAGTTAGGCCAAGAAGGTATGGCGAGAGAGCCTATTTTGTGGGCGTAACGCAGTATGGTCTCTCAATGTATAGACTCTACACTCTATTTACTGGGAGAGCATATTTCAGGAAGGTATGTCTAGAGAGCCTATTTTGTGGGTGTAACGCAGTATGGTCTCTCAATGTATAGACTCTACACTCTATTTACTGGGAGAGCATATTTCAGGAAGGTATGGCTAGAGAGTCTATTTTGTGGGTGTAACGCAGTATGCTCTCACTGTATAGATCTACACTCTATTTACTGGGAGAGCATACTTTTCCACCAGGGGCGCTCGTGTAGTTAGGCCAAGAAGGTATGGCGAGAGAGCCTATTTTGTGGGTGTAACGCAGTATGCTCTCACTGTATAGATCTACACTCTATTTACTGGGAGAAATTCGTTTCCATCAGGGGTGATGGCGGTATCACCACCGTTGCTCTTACCATCTGAGCTTAACACACCATTATATTTCTGAAGTGAAATATATCTATACGAGAGGTAGATTTCTCAAGGAGAATATTGTAATATAATGGATATTCATTAAGGTGAATCTAGTGCCAGCTGGAAAAACTCACCCAATTTTGAGTGTATTTTAATTGCTGCAGTCAAACTGTAAGTGGCAGAGACACCAAACTTGGTTCATTCCGTAGAGAATTCAACTAGCTTTCTGACAAAGTGTATATAAACTTGTTACTCTAATTACATTTTGCTTAACTTAGATTTTTTATCATAAAATCGCTTTTTTTAAGCAAAATCTGAACATGACAAAAAGTTACGAGTTTTAAAACTTCAAATACATTTTGTCAGAAAGCCAGTTGAATACTTTATAGAATGAACCAAATTTGGTGTCTCTGTTATTTACAGTTTGACTGCAGTAATAACATTAATCTACAAATCGGGTGGGTTTTTCCAGCTGTCACTAGATTCACCTTAAGTGACATTTTTTTATATAATTATGAGAAAAATTACTTTGCGGCCAACATTTGGACTTCGTGATAAGTGAATTTCAGAACAGCTGCATATCTAAGGTGGTGACGTATATTCTGCATTTATCTAGAAGACAGTGATCCTCGGGTGAACAATGCAGAGAGGAGAACGGACAGGCTTTTACTGTTCTCAAAAAAAAAAATTAACTAAACTGGATAAAACTGCTGAGAACTCCACAAATAAATTCTTAGCAGTTTTACCCAGTTAAATAAACCTTTTTTTTTTTTAACTATTGCTACGATTAGGCAGTACACATGAGTCTAAAGAAATTGATGCTTTATCTGTTCATTATTACGCGATCATTTTCCCGTTCTTTACGATCCACCACCAAAAAGGATCTAAGAAAAATCCCCAAATTTTCATGAAAAGATACCGCATTCGTCTTGGCTTCAATGCCTTTTCGGCAAACGCATTGTGCCCAACCTTCTAAAAAGTTTTTGCAGCCTTTTAAGTAAATGTGTTCCACTTTGAGCTGTCTTCCCCTACAACACTTTTATAGGCTTTTTTCATAATTGATCTATTCCAGAGTCAAAAAGGGGAATAGAAAATTGTTTGGCAATGCATTTCGTATGGGAATATATTTGCATTTAGGACTATTTGTTTTTCGAATGGCAATTATAGAGTTGGTCTATTCCTGACAAAATATGTGTAGCTACTACATTTTTTTAAAGATTACCACTTCTATGGCCCTCTTAAAACATATTCACCCATACGAGCAAAGGGAACCAGTATCCATTCAGAGGGCCATGGAAGCTTGGGAAGCTTATAAACATTTTAGAGAGGTAGGGTAGCCTGAATAATATCAATATCACTTAAAAATACCTGCCTACTCGAGGACTCGAACCCTGGAACTCTGGAGCCAGAGATTCGGGGTTTGAATCCTCGAGTTGGCAGGTAGTTTTGAGGTGTATTAATATTCTTCACGTTAATACTAGCCGTATAAACGGCTTTAAATTTGTAACCCTTGTCAGGTATATAGCCTGCCTTTAAACACCGGCCAAGTCACCGGGAAAGTACAAATTTTAGCTCTACAAATAATTTTTGGACTCTAAACCTTGAATAAAATGAACTTGACATTGAAAAAAAAACAGAATTCTGCCCACCGATTCCACCTCGCCACGTCGTCAAGCCGTCGAAAAGCCTCTCATCGGCAACCGATTGAAAGATGCCAGCGATCTCATCACACCGCCGCATGGGCTGTCGTAATCGAGGCGACTAATTGATGACTAATCAACCGACATCTCGCGCAGAGGTCGAGCGGTTTATCGCACTTTGCGAATATCCCACGACGACGACGACGTCTCTTTCCTCGAGGTGCGACGAGAACGGCGCGTGGCGGTGAATACGGGTGGGAGAAAGAGCGAGAGAGTAACGTGGGCGGCAGGCGCGAGTGGAGCGCGGCAGTTGAACGACGAACGTCTGTCTGAATGGACGTCGTTGTGAGCGTCGCCGGCAAGCAGGACAAGTGATAACGAAGTGGAGTATGATAGCGTGAGATCATCACGTCAGCTTGGGGGTGTTACTGTGATTTACGAGTTGACTTGTGCGCTGTGGTCGATTGTTTTGACAGATTAATTAGGCGCTCGGCGCTAGCACGTGCGTTAAAATTGGATGTTGTCTCTAGAGGACGTGACTGGATTTTTGAAGATATCATCATCTTGGCCGTGACGCGATTTAATTAGGAGTTTCTGAAAGTGTGCAAAGCTGAACTGGATGTGCCCGATGCTGGAGATTTTAATTGGTGCCTCGAAAAGGAGCTCGATTGTTAATTACAAGTTTAAAATAGAATAATTATCCTGATTGTTAATTCGCAGCGAGTGTTTCGTCGGATCGGCTTTGAAGTGAAAAAGGAGAGGGCGGATTTCAATCTCTCAAAGTTTTGTCGTTTGTCCTCGTTGACGTCGTCGTCTTCAAAGTTCAGAGAGTCTTTGAGGGGAAATGCGTTCACTGCGCTGCCCAAGTGGACTCTCCGACTGTCGACGCTGAACGACGGAAGCTTCGAAGAACGGCTCGTGATTCAAGGTAAATCGAATTAGTTTCCAGACATCGAAACGACATTTTCCACGTCAGAGTTTTCCGCCGATCGGAAAATGAAACGAGCGACCAATCGAAACGTGAACTTCAATTTCACCGCAGCTTTATCCCGGCACCGCTAAGACAGCCAAACTCTCATTTGTCCTCTGTCACGGCCCCGAGAAAATTGCGTTTCCCGCCGTGCCGGTGTAAATTTGGGAGGCAAATTTTTCGACCATCAATTTTCATCGGTTTTTCACCGTCTCGTGGATGCGCAACTTCTTTTCATTTGTCTGAACACTCTACCGATTGGATACCTATCCGCAAACCAGGCATAAAAAAATGCCTCGCGCCTCCTGAAATGTGGTCTCTACGGGTATACCCCAACCCTGCATCGCTCCATCACCTTCTTTCGGCAATCGACACCTTTCGAAAGGTTTTGACACCTCTTACACGCAATCACTTGAATAAAACAAAAGAACGTCGGTATCCCGATATTCAAATACCATCAAGTCCCTCCAGGGTCCAAGTCCGATCCCTGACGTCGAGGCTGGAAGGTGATTTATTCATATGTCCGATGCGCAGGCTGGGACTACGACATCTCGCACTGCGTCTTGCATTATAATTAATTCAGGCCGGGATGAATTCACGCAAATCGACGGGACGATCAAGCCGGGAGTGAAATCGCGATCGAACGCGACGCCATCCCCGATCCTCGACCTTTGAACCTCCCTTGGCCACTGCTTGTTGACAGCAGCGCATACAGATTGATAAATGATGAGATTTTCCTATTCCTCAGGAGCTTACCCACTCTCACCTGACTCCCCCCTCCCCTTCACTCCCACGTCTTATTCACTCTCAAAACGGTGGAACGTCGACTCGCCCTGGGCTACCGTATTCGCCGTATCACCATAGCAACGGGCTAGGGGTAGTCCCGGCATAGCACTTGCAAGCAATATGGCAGGGCCTCCTTGGTTGAATTGCCTTTGTTTACTCACCAAATGTGTGTAATTATTCGCAAGTTGTTAGGAAAGTGTTAGCAAATAGACCACTTTTTAAAATCCCATTCAAGAGACGATTAAAAATTGGTAGTTAACGCAAGGGACTACATTTTTGTTAAAGTGGATCCAGATGGTTATTTTTTCAGATAGTTTTGATTTTCCTCATGCAACGGTGGTTAAATGGTGATTTGCAAGCATGAAAAAATAATCTCAAGAAATATCACCGGAAATTTTTCGGGAAAATGGATAACACGGTCAGAAACATGCCCGCACTTAGTACAGCCAGGGGCGGATTAAGGTTTTGCGCTCCCTGAGGCCCACAAATAGAAAACGCCCCCCCCCCCCACTCTACAAAAGCGTACAAAATCAAAATTTTATACCGAATCAGCAACGCACATAAATTAAGCAATTTCAATGTAAAATAACTCACCCATATTCTGTGATTTTCCTTCCTACAAAGGCCTCTTTCGAGCTTTCCTCGCCGCAAAATCGTTAATAATTAAGTCATATTGATTTTTTGTCACAAGATCACTTTCGATTGCAAGCTGAGACAATGCTTCAACGCGCTCTTGTCCCATTGTTTATCTGTTATAGGTTTTTACACGTTTTAGCGTTGAATAAGACCGTTCTCCCGTACAATTCGCGCTAGTAGTCGACGTGAACATCCTTAGCGCAATGTTGACGTTTGGATTAAGTGTTTCTAGCTTTTTATCATCTAAAAACTGGAAAATTTGAATAGCACTTTTAAAAAAAACTGTTAATAACTGGGTTAAACTGCTGAAAACTTAACTGAAACTAATCTGCCAACGTTTCGCTAATTCTGCTGAAAGCTCCATCGGGGCAAGTCTGGCAGATGTTTTACGTGAGCAAGAACTTATATACAGAACTACATCCTAATAAAGTTCTTTTTTCACGTAATTTTGCTAATCTGTCAACTAATTTCCCTCGTCTCTCCCCATAGAGATTCGTTAATAAATTTTTGAGACTCATATCTCCTGACTAATTTCAGCACTATAGTTTTTAAAAAAACTGTTAATAACTGGG